>PVJH01003846.1:73548-136221 GCA_004026705.1 Nesogale talazaci | reverse complement strand
TGAGTGCCACCAAATATGAAGCTTCCACAGCTGTCACGTTTTATTTGTGATTCTTGTCAAATCTGGCTTTCTTGAATCCATCAGCTTTGCTTCTAAAATAGTTGGTATCCTTGCCAGCAAAGCTCATATGCTTGCTATCAAAATGGCGTTT
This sequence comes from Nesogale talazaci, assembly GCA_004026705.1. NCBI lineage: Eukaryota > Metazoa > Chordata > Mammalia > Afrosoricida > Tenrecidae > Nesogale > Nesogale talazaci. The sequence continues at coordinate 136,070 of PVJH01003846.1, read as the reverse complement.
TAGTTTTTCAGTTTCATAGATTCAGCTAATAGAACTTTCCTGCAGTAATTATTGAGGTAAAACCATACTGTAGGGCTGAGTCCCAGTAGCGTAGTGGTTGAGTGCAGGACTACGGTCCACGGGCTTAGCGGTTCAAATGCAGCTGCAGCTCTCCAGGAGCAAGGCTGGGCCTCCCATTCCCACCAGAGGGCAGTGATTCCTCCCCCCAAAAAATACATACTGTAAAAAAATCCTCACTATGTTTTATTTTATTAACATTCTTCTCTACACAAGTCGTTGTCATGGATGGTTTGCTAATGAAAATAATACATAGCAATAGCTTTAATAATACAAAAGATGATACATGGCATAGTTCAGAGTCAATATATCAAAGTTTCCTATGCTTTTCCAGTCTCTGTATTTTTTTGCATATCTGTTACTATTATAACCACATCAACCACAGATGAATAGAAAAAGACCAATCAGCATCCAGATTAAGTTCCCATGGTACATATTATATATATATATATATATATATATATATACACAGAGAGAGAGAGAGATAACTAGTTAATGATTTTACAGTACATGATTTTACATTTACTAGTAATTATAATTCATAATTGTAATTAAAGTGTCATTTTACCTCCAATACTGCGGCTTTCAACACAGCAGCTGCTTTCTACACAGCAGCTGCTCTCTACACAGTAGCTGCTCAGTACATGTGTGTGACTGGTCTGCATAAGTACATTATGGTGCCAACCCTGTCACATACACCTTATTTGTATAGGATGTGTGTGTGATGGGGTTGGCACAATGATGTCATCATGCCAGGTATTCATATGTAGGCCTATCTGCATGTGGGCGGACCCACCTGGAGATGCATAGAGGAGTGGTGCCACAGTTCCTAAGACCATCAGAAATATGGGTTTGAGGTTGTGACCCACAGGTTGAGAAGCACTGCACTGAAGAGTTCTTGGGTAGCACATTTAACCCACACACTAAGTCATGTTCTTCCTTGACTACTGCTTCCATGTGCATTGATTGCAGATCCAAGTAAAACAGAATCCTTGACGACTTTGCATTTTTCTCCGTTCACATGCTGTTGTCCTCAAGTCCATTTGTGAGCATTTTTGTTTTCTTTACATGGAGCTGCAAAGCATATTCAAGTTGCAGCCTTTGATCTTTACCAGTAAATGTTTCAACTCCTCTTGACTTTCAGCAACAAAGTTGTGTCATCTGTATTCCCACAGTTGCTACAGAGCCTTCCTCCAATCCCGATGCTGCGTTCTTCTTCATATGATCCAGCTTTTTTATTATTTGCTCAATATAAAGATTGAGTAGTCTGGTGAGAGGACACAACATTGACCCACAATTTCCATGGCTTTAAACCATGTACTATTCCCTTGTTGTATTCAAATGATTATCTCTGTGCTGGTTCTTGGTCTCTGTGCTGGTTCTGTCTGATGAACACAGGTAAGTGTTTTGGAATTCTCATTCTTCTGAATGTTATTCAGAGTTTATTAGGGTACACACAGCCAGATGTCTTTGTTGAGTCAGTAAAACACAATGTAACCACCTTTCCGGCATGCTCTGTTTACAGCCAAGATCCATCCAATGGCATCACTACTGTTTGTGTCCTCTCCAAAATTTGGCTTGAATTGCTGGCAGCTCTTTGTCAATATACTGCAATGCTGCAACCATTTTTAAAGGATCTCAGCAAAATTGTACTTGTGTGTGGTAATGAAAATAGTGTTCGATAATTTCCACATTCAGTTAGAACATTGTTCTTTGATGGACACAAATATAGACCTCTTCCAATCAGTTTGCCATGTAACTAACTGTTTTTCAATTTTCTTGGCATAGAAAAGTGAGTACTTCTAGTACTGCATCAGCTTTTCTGTCTTTAAACATTCCTACTGGTATTCCATCAGTTCCGGGAACCTTATTTTTTGTTAACACTCTCAGTGCAGCTTGTGCGTCTTCCTTCAATACTTTCAGTTCTTGAGCACATGCCATCTTTGAAATGGCTGAAAGTCAATCCCTTTTTGGTACAGTGACTTCCTTTTTGTTTTGATGCTTCTGGCATTATTCAATGGTTTGCCCATGAAGTCCTTCAATGTGGTGACTTGGATGGCTTGAGGTTTTGTTTTTTTTTTTTTTAATTCTTTTAGGTTCAGAAACACTGAATATGTTCTTCCTTCTTGACTTTCTCACTCTGTGCCTTTTCACATTTCCTTATAATATGTTGCATTACTTCATTTAGCTGACTTTGAAGTGTTCTGCTCAGTTCTTTTATTTCATCACTTTTCCCATTCTCTTTAATAGTCTATAATGAGAGAAAGCTTCAGAGTATCTTCATTTTGTTTTTGTTTTTGTTTTTTACTTTTCCGTCTTTTTAACGACCCTTTCCTTCTTGATGCATGTTATTCTTGATGTCATTCCACAACTTGTCTGGTTTTTGGTCATTAGTGTTCAATGCACCAAATCTGCTCTTGAGATAGTCTCTAATTTCTGGTGGTATTTGGACTGCCATGGATATGTTTTAATTTTCTTCAACTTCAATTTGAACTTACATCTGAGCAATTGATGACCTGTTCCACTGTCAGTCACTGGCCTTGTTTTGGCTGATGTTGAGCTTCTCCATCATCTCTTCCCATATATGTACTCAATTTGATTCCTATGCAAGGATGGGCAGCATTTTCTTCCATTGGCCATGGGGTCATCAGGAGTTGGGAACCAAGTGGACAGTACAACCACCTGTGAGGCACTGTTTCGGACTTCTAATGAGATGAAGCCCAAGATCCAATGTCATGAGTTGGCAGAGCAATTTTAAACTGGGTTTGGTATTAGGTCTAACTATAGACATTTTTCTAATAGCCTCCCCCAATTTAGCAGGGATGTAGAAATGAAGTACCAATGTTCCTGAAGAAGGGCTGAGGGTGTTGGATGATCAGGAGCTTAGAAATTAAGGGGTGACACATTAGAAGGTAAAGTCTAGGAGTTATGAGTAACAATAGGAGAACTTTCAACAAAAGGCATCTCTTCTTCTCACTCAGAGATTGCCACTGCCTGTGTTAATCATCTCTTCAACTCCTCTCTATCTTTTCTTCCCTTTCCTTTCCTTACCGTCCTTTCCTTCTTCCCACTTCTGAGCATTCCTCAGCTTCCTGGGGACCCTATGGTCCTCTCTGTGCATTGGCTGCTCTGAGCAGGAATATCATCCTCGGGGCTTGGTGGGATAGAATGTGTTCTACTCTCTCTCCTTTCCACTTTGCTTGCTCCTGTGTGCTCTGATCAGATGCTGTCCTCTCCCTGAGCTGTAGTTTCAGTGCTGTCCTCTGTAGTGCATTCTTCTGAGAGGGGAGGGAGGGTGTCCACATAGTTGGGATTAGGGCCGTCCCTGGACACGTATGAATTTTAAAGATTAACTTCTTTCCTTTGTAGTCACACAGGTTACATATGTAAGTGAAAGTCTACACAGCAACTCATGAACCATGCAGCTCAGGCTGTATTAAACACATCATCTCTTCACAAAGATTGTGTCCACCAAAGACTCTAAGAAATCCCTGCCTGGAAGACTGGTTGAATCAGGTTTTCAGAATTCTCTAAAGCTTTATTTCCCTGTATGTAGAGTGAGTCTTGGGATAGCATATACTTTATAAAGTTTTGAGGGAATTAAGGAAAAAAATGAGGTTGAGGGGAAATGGCACTGTGCTTTAAATATATGAAGAGTAGAGTCAAAGATTCTCATCATCATAATTAAAAAAAAGGAAAAAAAACAAGACCCACAACTGAATCAATTCTGATGTTAATTGATGTTGGGTTTCTGCAGCTTTCTGCAGCTACAGAGAGAACTTTTTGTTTTGTTTTTTTTGAGGGGCACCACTGCCTCTGGTGGTCATGGGTGCTACCCAGTGCTGCTCTTGAGAGCCACCGCTGGATTTGAACTGCCAATCCCGCACTCAACCACTTACGCCACCGGGACTCAGCCCCAGAGAGAACTTTTAAGCTTTAAATTCTCCCTCATAGCTTTCCTACATGTAAAGAAGCCCCAGATGAGGCCTAGAAGCAAAGGACTTAGCCCAAAGTGACACCAGGTAAAACTGCTCAGATGACAATATGATGGTCAGCTCCGTATAGTACCTTCCCCGGTTGCTGTAAGGTCAACTCCAACTTTTGATGGCCCCAAGTGTGTCAGCATAGAACCGTCCTCTATTGGGTTTCAGTAGCTCATGTTTTAGAAGTAGATTCCCAGGCCTTTCTTCCAAGGTACCTGTAGGGAGTCTTGAAACTTTAGGGTTTTTCCCAGCTGCCAAACTGTCTGCACCAGCCAGGGATTCCCTACAACTGGCTTCCTATTGAGATAAAATAAAAGGATGCAAAGGAAAGCTAAACCTTCCCCGCATAGGTCTACACATATAGGCCATCCCATGGCAAATTGCGCTTCCTCTATCAAGACATACTTAACCATTACCAGACCTTTTCCATACTGCCTTTGCAGTTAGACCAAGAGCTCCATGAAGACAAACTACAGCTTGGCAGATATTCATTAGCCCAGAGTGGGTAATGTCCAGCCCATGAGCCACATGAGGCCCATGAAATCATCAATACCATCTCCCCTGACATGGCCTCACCAAAGAGATGCAATTCAATCCATCACATCCAGGGTGAGTTAGTTACTTATATTTGACTACTACGGCCTGAAAATTAGGCTCTACATATCTAAATGACTTTTGGCAGAAAAAGAAGGTGCCTCACCCTGATGCTAAATGGGTGGGGGGGTGGATTGATGGATGGATGGATGGACAGATGGATGAATGAATAACAAAACAACACTGAAACAAAGTTTTAGAGGTTTCTAGGTCAATAGAGCCTCAATATAATGGGAAGCGATTAGGGAACGAGTCCGGAAATCACTGGCTTAGGGAAATGTTTGTGGGAGATGAAACTAAAAGGAGGATTGGGATTGTGCAAGCCTGCTCTAAGAAGCTGAATGAGTGTCATTGGTTAGCACATGGAGCCCCTGATAGTTTGCTGAGCAGAAAATGTGCCTGGTGAAGACAACATCCAATGACATAGCTAACAAGTCACTCTCCACAGACCTCCAAGCTACTGTGTCAAATATCTGCATGACATTGATTTCTGTGGAAATAGAGTTAACTTGGGGTGAAATGGGCAAACTTTCATCCCCATGGCTCCCGCCAGTAAATTAACCTGAACACCTCATAAGACATGGAAAGATTTTGCAATCAACCTGGAAAAGGTGGATGATTCCCAGAGGTGATGCTTTCAGCATGAAGAGGTCATTGTTCTGGGACCCAGTTACTTAGTGTACTGGGCACCGGTGCAGAACAATATGTACAGTTCTATGGTTGGGGGCCTTTGGTACAACATGCACGAGGCTTCTTGGGAGGTGCGCACGCTGCCGGCTGTAACAGTGTGTGATGAATCCTCAGAGTTTGCTTGCCAATGCCTGCTTGCCAATCCCAGTATCTTCTCCACACAGGTTGAGATGTGCATCTGTTCTCAGACCATGAAAAAAAATGCACAGACTAGCCTCCTAGCCTTCCTTCTGGAGGGGGGGTGAGAAGCACGGTGGATTCTCTCTGTGTGGTAGTCTTTGAGTCAAGTAAACTCTAGCACAGCCATTCTCAGAAGTAGCAGGAAGACGATGCAAGGAAAATAACACCAGATGAGACACCTTGCATGTATGTGGGGTAAATGCATGTGCACGAGCGCATGCGAGCACACGCACACACATTTACAGAAACAATCTGTGTGACCAACCCTGTCAGCCGTCTCCAAGTTCAGCCAGATCCTGTGAAAGTTGAGTAGCATGTCATTTCCTCTCTTCACTTGTGGGAGAGCGAGTTGGAATGAGTTCCTTCACATGACCTTTTGCCTTGGTTGTTTGGGTAAACAGTTGAGAGTTTTGTCTCCAGCTCCTGAAGGAAATGTTTGCCCTTGTTTCTACCCTCTGGGGGAGTTTTTGACTGTCCCTATGCTGCAGCCTGCCCTGTCATTGGGTAGACACGTGGCACAGATAGGTCAATACAGCCATGCATGTGAAGCAACTGTGGGCAATACAAAATAGATGCTAGCAACCCACCTGGAAGCATCTATAAATAGTCTCCCTTGAAGGGATAGACCCATCTGTGGCCTCGACTAGGCAGAACGATGTCTTAAAATGAAATAAGAGATGTGTATATGGGAGGAATCTTCCAAATTTTCATGGGAAAATTGAAGTAAAGGACAAAGGAACTTCTCCATGAATTTTTCGTTGGCCTCTCTCATATATATATATATATGCAGCCAGCACCACACATCCTTCAGGCAGAGGAAGAGGAGGAGGAAGCAAGCAAAAAGAAAAGTAGGGCCAGAGACAGAGGCAAGGAACTTCCTAAAAGAACTCTTACCCAAAGCTGAGCTGCCATGCTGAAGACAACAAGAAGGCTGGGCTAGGCTCCGATTGGCTAAGAAGAGACCCAATAGCAGAGCTGGTGGTGGCAGAAGGCGGAGTGTGGAGGAGCCTGTCCTGAGGGGTCAAGATGAGGTTTGTTGAGCCCCGAGGATCTGAGACAATTGACACCCCACACAGAAGACCTTTGCCCATATCCTTCCCAATCTAAATCTGGGTTGCAGCCCGTTGTTCCTGATCCCAACTTGTTCCCTATTCCTTCATCAGCCATGAGTGTGGTTTGCAAGTTCTATGAGAAGTTGTAACCAACTACCAAGGCCAAATGGAGAAGAGAAGAGTGTTGAGGGGCAGTGTGTCCTGTCTGAGATGGGATGTCACAGCAGCATGGAGAAGGGAGATATGTATTTGACCTATTTCACGGGAATTGGCCTTAGGCTGACTCTTCATTTGGAAGTGACACATAAAAGGGTAGCCAGATGTAACCAGAAAAGCTGTGAGTTGAGCACCAGCAGGCCTGAGTCCAGGTCTGGACTTTGCCCTTTACCTAGCACTGGGGGTTCCCAACCTATGACCTCTTAGAGATACGGCCACCTGCAGCATTGATCCCTGTTCAAGCTCATTGTTCATTTATTTTTTGCTTCCTGACAAAACCTTTTGTTTCCTGACCTGCTTGTCAGTCGATGTGCTACGTGCAGTGTTGCAACTTACTGAGGTTTCTCATTCCTGGCTGTCCATTCGCAGATGTTCACTGTATCTGGAACACTGCAGCTTCTGGGAAAGAAGGGGTGGGAATTTGAATAAAGCACATGTGGAAAGCACTACTGATGTGCACACCCTCCATGGACTTGATAGGTGAGATCAGTGGGGAAATTGTATACGGCAAAGTCTATAAAAACTACACAAATCATATACCTAGAAATCAGAGCTCGACAGCACCAACGTGAAACAGCTCGGACATCACTAGGAAGGTGAACTGATAGAGCAGGCCTTTTGAAGAGCAAGGCCAGGCTAGAGAAGAAAGAAATAACAATGAAGAAGAAAAGGATGCTCAGGGAAAGGATGCCAGCGTTCTGTCTAGACAACATCGGGGTCCCAAACTCTGAGAAGCCGTGACGTCATTGCAAAGTAGATGAATAAAAAAAGAAAAGGACCACACAGAGAACTTGCACTCATCTTCTGATGGGACATGCCGTCCCCATTGCAAGGGACGATCCAAATAGTCCAGAACTTTCCACAGTGGAGTCATTGCCCATACTGGCCAATTCTTTCTTCTTGGTGGTTGGTAAAAATATTGTAATTGTGGATGTTCCGCAACTAGATGTCTTAAATTTTTCTGTCATTTTATATGCTTTTCAATCCTCAAAGACAAAGAACGATCAGACTTCTAAGGAGAATGATAATAAAAGGCAATAATAATAATAACAACTATAAAAGAGATGCTCAACTTACATTCAAACCGGCTTTGAGTCACTGGAATGAGCCAGCAGCAAATCCACATCCCTCTCCAGAAAGTGGGGGAAATAACACCTTTCAGGGCTTTGCAGGGATAAAGGGCGGGGCTGTGGCTTAGGGCCCTTTGTAAACTAGAAATGGGCTATTTGGGGAGACACAACATTTACAGTCACTGGAAAGCTATGTTTATCACAAGGAAGTTGTCTTCTGTCATCCAATCTTCTGTCCCTCCATCAAGTTTGAATAAAGGCATTTCCTCAGACTGGCAAAAACATGGGTTAGAGTGACCGAGGTATATTGACTTTGGGGCATGTTTCAAGCTCTGAAAGCACCGAGGAGTTCAAAAGTATTCAGGGAAAATGTAAAGATGAATCCTTTCATTCAAGTGGATGATTCTTTAAGGTTATAAGAAATCACATGAATTCTCCAATAACTGAGAGCAGACTGTAAGGAAATAAACTGTGGTTTCAGTAAGATGTCTCTTGGTCCCTATATGCACACACTGTGCTTCCAATTGCTTTGTCAGTTATTGTAAGAACTTTGATTGGTTCACTCTTTCCAGATTTATTTTATATGCAAATGGAATGGATATTTTACCTTCAGCCATAGTGTTTATCTTAATCATTTTATTGGGGCCCTTACAACTCTTATCACAATCCATAAGTGCATCCATCGCATGGCAAGCACATTTGTTACCCTCATCGTTCTCAAAACATTTGCTTTCTATTTGAACCCTTGGTATCTGCTCCTCATTTTTCCCCTCCTTCTCCACTCCCCCCTCCCACATGAATCCTTGATAATTTATAAATTATTATTACTTTGCTATATCTTACACTGTCTGATGTCTCCCTTCACCCACTTCCCTGTTCTCCATATCCCAGGAAGAAGGTTATATGTAGAGCCTTGTAATGGGTTCCCCCTTTCTACCGCACCTTCCCTCCGACCTCCTGGCATGGCCACTCACCACTGGTCCTGAAGGGATCATCTGTCCTGGATTCCCTACAGACAGGAACTAGCCACCATTTTGCTTGCACCCTAGATTCCCAAATGCTAGATTCCCTGTGCTGTGTACAATCTGTATTCTTTCAGCAGCTCAACACTCGCTCTAGAATCAGCCCCACCTGCTCACTTCCTCAAGACGTGGGCTACCCTGCCAGGAGATTAAAAACCAGAGGGTGCCGAAATAACCTTAAATCTTCATCCCAGATTCCAAGAACCCGTCACCTCCTCTTTCAGCGAACGAAGAGCTGAGGGGGTGGCCCTTGTTTTCAGGGAGAAATGCATTCAGGCGTGAGCAAGTCGTCCGTGGCAGGGAGGAGAGCCGCACCCACTCGGTTCCACCCAAAGATTAAACAATTAACCAATTTAAGGAAGACAACGTGAACATTTCCAGCCCCAAAATTGCCGTTAAAAAAAAAATACCCCTGAGACTCAAAATAGGACGTGCAGCCTGGAGGAGCTAAGTTTTAAAGGGTAAAAGGTGATGGTGTTGACGAGGGGCTTGCAGTCATCGGACCTTTGAGGCCCCACCATCCGCTTCTGAACACGTTCGTGAAGGCGGGGACTGGGTTCGGTGGTGGCTTCCCAGCAAGGATTCCTGCCTAGTCAGGCCCTCGGTAGCCAAGACTGGATGCGTGTGTGTGTGTGTGTGTGTGTGTGGGGGGGGGGGGGGGAACGGGGAGGGGGAGTTCTCCCTCCGACCTGAAGAAACGGCAACACTTTTCCATTCAGGTTCCTACGAGGTTCTTTTGTTTTGTTTTAGGGGTTTTTCGGCTACAGCCGCTCTGAGTTGACCTCGGTAATCCGACGAGAGGGTGGGCGGCCTGCCAGAGACTCAGCATCTATGTACGGAATGACAGACTCACAGGGGAGAGGCTACATTTTTAACCTCTCACCCAATGGAGAAACCCCTCTCCTGTCTATGTCCGCCAATGTAAAGTGACCAGATTCTAACACTGGTAAAGCGGGACACCATTGACGGGGGTGAGGGGTGGGGGTGGTAGACGGGGTATATTCCCTACACATTCTCTCGAATTCCCTAGCTTGTCATGCATTCGTTCCAAAAATTGGAACTTTTTAAAAACGCCACAGGGCGCAGGAAAAATTGTTGAAAGGCGGGTAGTCTGGTCACTTTAGCAGCTCCTGCCTTTGATGGCCACGTCAATTGCTAGCAAGTTCTTGGGACACAATTTGCCACTATTCCATCTAGTTTGCCTTTGTTAACTCAGCCGCCACGTGTCATGGCTGACAACCTACTTACGAAGACAGCTATCTCTTGCTTCCTAAACCTGGCCTACTCAGGGTGAAGAGACTCATTTCTGCAGGGGTTCCCTATCCCTCCTGAGACTGTCTACAGACCTTTTCCTGTTTCAGAATCCCTTCTGTTGATATCCTGAACACATTCAAAATGGAATACATTCCCAGAGGGAAGGGATCATCTAGGGCAGTGAAGATGCTAACTGTGATGCAGTTAATTATTTCTTTTTCTTTTTTAGTGTCTTTTCTCTCCATGGTCACGTGTCTCCTCCAAAATGATTGGGTGGGGTTATGCAAATAAGGTGCTCGTGGACCGCAAAGGGGATTGGACAGGTTAATAATGCAAATAAGGTTCGAACCCTAAACTCTGCCGTCTAGTGGGCTTCAACTCACAGCAATTCTGTAAGACAGAGTCGAGGTCCCCTTGTGGATTTCTGAGACTAGGGAACTGTATGAGGGTAGAAGACCTCAATCTTCTCCTCTGACAAGGTTGACATTAGGTACTGTCTGGTTGATTCAGACAGATAGTGACCCTGGGTCACTAAACAGTGAAACATTGCTTGGCCCCCAGCCATTCTGACAATTGTTCTTAAGTTTGACTTCATTGAGGTTGCCATGATGTCAATCCAGCTTGTTGAAGGTCTTCCTCCTTTTCCCTGCCCTATTACTTACCAAACATGCTGTCCTTCTCCAGGGACTGGTCTCTCCTGACAACACATCCAAAGAATGTGAGATGAAGCCTCAACACACTGCCCTCTAAGTAGCACTTTGCCTGTGCTTCTTCTAAGACAGATGTGTTTGTTCTTTTGGTAGTCCATGGTATTTTCACTGTTCTTCTCCAACGCAACAATTCACATGCATCGATTCTCCTTTGGTCTTCCTGATTCAATGTCTAATTTTCACATGCATGCTAGACAATGGAGTCAGGCACACCTTCATCCTCAAGGTTGCACCCTCGCTTTTCGACACTGTAAAAAGAGGCCCCGGGCAGCACATTTGCTCTGTACAATGCGATCTTTGATCTCTTCATTTTATTGGGAGCTCATACAGCTCTAATCATAATGTATACATGCATACATACATATGTTGTGTCAGTAGTTATATCTTTGATCTCCCGCCTGCTGCTTCCATGAGAATGGATGGCGAATCCAAGCAAGACAAAATCCTCGACAGCGTCTATCTGGTCTCCACTTGCCATGATGGCAACCCATGGGTCTGGTTGTGAAGAGTTTAGTCTTCTCTACAGTGAGTTGTAATTCACGCCATCCTTGATGTTCATCAGCAAGTGCTTCAAATCCTTCTCGCTTTCAGCAGGCATGGTTGTGTCATCTGCATTCTGCAGGTTGTTCATAAGCCTTCCTCCAATCCTCATGCTGCATTGTCCTGCAAATAATCCAGCTTCTCTGATGATTTGCTCACCTGCAGGGATGGGATCATGCAAATAAGGTCTGTGGGACCCTCAAGCCTCCTCCACCATGCCCCACACTGCCATCTACCATCCTCCATAAGGCCCCAGCACATTCTCAACCACAGTGGGCCAACCTTGGATCGTTTCTGACTCCAAGACCCAGGCTCCTCACATTTGCCTTTCCTGTAACACCTCTGAGGATCTCCAGGTAGAGAAAAGGGCTGGTGAACCACTTGTGTAAAGAAGACATGCGGGCTGAACCCCAGTGACGTAAGTGGTTGAGTGTGGGACTGCAGCCTGCGGGCTTGGCGGTTCAAGTCCAGTGGCGGCTCAGGAGCAGCACTGGGTAGTGCCCACGACCACCATAGGCAGTGATGCCCCCCCCCTTCAAGAAAAAGAAGACATCCAAGAAAATTATGGGATGGTGCTGCCCTGTAACACATGGGGTCCTGATGAGTAGAAATTCTTAGTTTAGGGGCTATCTGCTACACCCCAAGAGTATCTCTTTTCTTGGGCTAGCTACAAAGCATCTGAAAAATCATCACTCCTACCACCGACTTGAGATTACATTTCTGATCACTGGAGGTGGGTGTTTTCCAAGAGTTTTCTTCTTCAGTACGGTGATTGAATGTCCAAACCAGGATGGGCATTTCACTTTTGCTCTCAGCAGGGTAAATGGGAGACCTGTCCACTGTTCTTCATTTGGTTTGAAGAATGTCCTTGTTGTACTCTGGCTTTCAAATTATGGAGAGGGTGGCAAGACCAGCCCAGCCTCTGGCTTTTAGAGATGAAGTCAATGAACAGGTCGGACCCTGCGGACGCACTCCATGTAGAAGGTGATCCCATGAGATGTGAGTCTGCTCTTCTTTTGTATTCCCAGCTGTGCCTCAGATCAGCTGTGACGTCAAAGCTGGGAAGATCATTGATCCTGAGTTCATGGTGAAATGCCCAGCGGGATGTCAAGACCCCAGATACCACGTGTACGGCACCGATGTGTACGCATCCTACTCCAGCGTGTGTGGTGCTGCAGTCCACAGGTGGGTACCACAGGGCAAATTCAGGGCCACACCCAGGCTGCAGGCAGGGTTTTTGTGTGGAGGGTTGTCAGGGTTGAGTATTAGCAAGCAAAAGTTGACTCACTGAACTGAGCGTGTGGTGTTTGAACTGTCCACTCGTCTCTGGATGGGTGCCCAGAAGCTGTGTCTGCCCTGGTGTGTCCTTCACAGCATTCCACAGAAGGTTTGTCCACTCTGTCCACCTTGATGGAGAGTAGAAGGGAATCCACTCCTTCACTCTCATGACAAGGAGACCCAAGTTCTCCAGTCTGGAAAGGGTTTATTGTTATAGGTGCTTTCTATCTGTGTGTGCTGATCTATTCACACAAATACATGTCTATGTTCCTTACACAAAATAGTCTGAGCTGAGCAAGGAAAACATGGGGGTGCAACCAAGGAAGAAGGAAGGAATATCACAGCTCAGGCGAGGGTGTGGAGCTCAATGGGAACAGAGAAAGGCATAGGAGGGGAGCTGTTGGGACTGCTGGACCGGGGGCTGGCTTGGGATCTGGGAATGAAGACGGGAGTCATGGCACACTTCAGATGAAGTCATTGCCCAAGTGAAGTGAGGTAAAAATGACCTTCACAAAATCATTATACCAAAAAAAAAAATCATTATACCTCCTTGCAGTCAAAATGCTGGGAAGCACATTATAAGGCTACTCACCAGTGAGTCCTTTTATGGTACCGCTGATTGACTCTCACAGAAATTCCCCTGTGCAGTAACAACTCCAGTTATCCACATTTAAGAAGGATAGGTTGAAGAACCTTTCTAAACCCAGAGCATTCAACAGTACCAGAGTTGGCACTCCATCCAAAGTCCTGCAGACACCAGAGCGTCCACCTCTAACCCCTGGCCCTCACTGCCATGAGGCCTGCCTCTGACTCCACCCTCAGGACACAGGAGAAAGGGTCTGGACTCCTGGGAGTCTGCAATCTCCTTTTCTTTTCCTGCACCCTGCGTAGTGAATTGCTCGCCTGTACTTGTGCCTGCAACTGAGAAAGAGGTGGAAGACTCAGTCCCTTTCAAAAAGATGAACATTCGTAGCCTCTCTGAAATTTGGAGAATGGATGAAACAAATTAGATGTGAAAAAAATGAAAGAGATATGCAAAATAAGGTTGGAGCATCACTAGTTGTTTCTACAGACCAGCCACTGCCCCCTTCTTCCCAAAACCCCCAGAGGGAGGATGAGCTCACTGGCTCACCAACTGGAACAGGAATCCTTAAGCTCTATTAAAGATGAATAGTGGAATCTTAAAGCAATATGAGAGCACATATGATTTCCTAAAGTCAATGTCTGAAATATAAAATATTTACCTTTCACTCTGAGATCAATTTCATGCAAAAGGATGCAGGTGTCCAAATCTATACACACACATATATATACATGAATACATGTATATGGCCTTTAAATATAATCTCCCGCCCTGCTGCACACATATGTATGTTCCCCACATGCTCTCATGCACACGTTCACACCTAGCCAGTTCCTCCTACAAAACCATCACCATCCAGTCTGGGTGGGCTCTCTCATACAGGAACTGACATCTGCTGTACAGCATGTCACCTCTTAAGGTCACCTGTGCTTTTCCATCTGTGACCCAAGATGATGTCAGTCGCGTCCTTTGGCACTTGCTGTCTCTTGCCTTTCCTTGTTTTCGGTGCAGTAGAGAGACTCGTGGATACATTTGCCCTTACCAAAGATGTCAGCATGATGACAGTTATCACCCACCCCGTGACCCTTTCCTTCCAACAGCATCGCCCCTCTAGTGCTGTCAGGGTCCCCAGTTTTAAAAGATGAAATGAAGAAGTGAGATATAGGGAAGCTAATTAAATCTTTAGCTAGTTGTACACCTGTTACGAGAATTTATGTCCTGCCTTCCATTCAAGAATCCAAATGGTTCAGATATATAAGAACGAAAGTGTCTGGGGGCTGTTCAGAGTAACACTAGAAGATAGGTGAGGATGTTGACTTTGAAGCAATCAAAAGTTGGGAAAGGTCTTATGGCAGAAGAGACACAACTGGAGAAGAAAGCAGGACATGGACAGGACTCAAGAACCCAGGGTGGGAGTGGAGGGATGCTAGAAGAGTCTGAATGCTTCCTGAATTACTGACTAAGACAGTGGGGGATTCTTCCTGGGAAGAATTATCACTGTCCACAGGGAGGAAGATAGAGACATCTTATAGCAGCGATTTTCAACCTGGGGGTCACGACTCCTGCACAGGGGTCGCCTGATTCATCACAGTGGTAAAATGACAGTGATGAAGTAGCATTGAAAATAATTTTATGGTTAGGGGTTCAGCACAACATGAGGAACTGTACTAAAGGGTCATGGCATTATGAAGGTTGAGAGCCACTGTCTTATAGCAAAATAGGAAAGCATTTTAGAGTCTATCAGTTTTGGTTTCCAGAAAGCAGGTTTTGAAATTACTAAGGAGGACAAGAAGCTTGACAAGAAAGCACTTGAGGCACCTACACCCTAGTCCTGACAGGACTCCCCTCAGACTGACTTGGGAACTGGAAGAAGCATACTTTGCTTAGAAAGTTAGATTAATGTAGATGAAAAGATTTGATAGTCATACAATATACCATGCTCTGATGTCTTATAATGGGTGACATCTTTGGGTTCTTCCAAACCAGAAAAACTATAGACATATTTGAGGAATCGCATGGCCAAGAGCTGACTGAGAGATAGAACAGTTTCTCAAATACGACTTCAAGTTGAAGCTGCAGAAAAGGAAAACAACCCAATGAAATTCAAAGTGCAATCTGGGATATGTCCCAACTACACTTAGAGTTCTAATTCAAGGGCAGATTTAAGACCTTGCACACTAATGATCAAAGATTAGACATGTCAGGGAGACTATCAACATCATCATACATAAAGAAAGCAAAAGGGGCTGAGCCTGGGTGGCGTAGTGATTGTGTACAGGACTGCAGCCCACAGGGTTGATGGTTCAGATCCAGCAGCAGCTCTCTAGGAGCAAGACTGGGCTTCCTACTCCTACCAGGGCAGTGATGCCACACACAAAAAAGAAAGAAAGCAAAAGGTCATTTAAAAGACAGGAAAGAAAGAAAGAAAGAAGAGACCAAAGTGGATGTCAAAGACACCCTAAAGCTTGCTTTAGAATGTAGACTTGCTAAAGAGAACGAAAGAAATGATGATGCAAAAGGGCAGATCAGAAAACTTCATAGAGTACTTCAAAAGACAAAGTAAAAAATTATAAGTTAGAAAACCAACAGGGAAAAAAACATTCAGCATATCTCAAACAGAAAGAATAAAGGGAAAAATCCAGCTTTTAGTTGCAATATTAAAGGTTTCCATGATCTATGAAGCATCAAAAGAAGAGAGAAGAAGGGCTGAGCCCCGGTGGGGTAAGTGGTTCAGTGCAAGACTGCAGCCCACGGGCTTGGCGGTTCAAATCCAGCGGCGGCTCTCAGAAGCAGAGCTGGGTAGCTCCCATGACCACCAGAGGGCAATAATGCATCCCCTCCCCCCCAAAAAAAAAAGAAAAGAGAAGAAACACAGACCCACTAAACTACAAAGCACTGATCAAGAGGTAGGATATGGTCCAGAACCAATGAAAAACAAGGGTCTAGAAACTAACAAAGCACCAATAGAAGTGTTCCAACAAATGGATGCAATGCTGAAAACACTCCCTAGTCCAAGCCAACATGTCTAGAAGACAACTACCTGGCCAATCAACGGAAAGAGACCCATATTTGTGATCATTCCAAGGAATGATGACTCAACAGAATGCTCAAACTATCTCACAATATCATTGATCTCACATGCAAGGAACATTTTTCTGATGATTCCACAAATTATCTTAGTAGTACATTGACAGAGAGCTGCCAGAAATTAAGCCAGATTCGGTAGAGGACATGCAATGATGGAAAGGAATTATTGCTGACATAGGTGGGTCTCAGCTGAAAGCAGAGAATACCAGAGAGATGTTTACTTGTGGTTTGTTAACTATGGCAAGGCATATGACTGTGTGGAGCATAGCCAGCTATAGGTTGAAACGGGAGAACATGATTCCAGAACATTTAACTGTGCTCCTAGGGAACCTGTCTATAAATCAAGAGACAATCATTTGAACAGAAGTAGAATATTGTATGGTATAAAATCAGGAAAGGAAAGGTGTGTGTCAAAATTAGATCCTTTCAGCACTTATTCATTTGTTTGCTGAGTAAATGATATATATATACCCATATGTATATGTTATATGCGTGTTATATATAATATCTATGAAGGAGCTTTATATTAAAAAGTAATTGTATGTTAAAAAAACATCCCATCCCAGTCCAGATCAAGTTCATAAGGCTGACATTAGCCCATACATCTGATACTAGTCCATAAATCCCTCTTCACACAGCACATGCAACGAGGAAAACTCCAGGAAGAGGACAGGCCAATGGATGTAAAGTCTTGTGGGGTCAGTGGTAGTGAAAGCACCTCCAGCACTCTCACAGGTCTCAATGTGGCTCCACGGGGCTTGTCAACAGGAAAGAGAAATAGATGTAGAGTGTGTGGCCCACCTGTCTGAGGGATGGCACCACGGCCTCTCTCAGACTCTCTCCCTCCACGGGCATCACCCACCTCCTGGGGAGACACTGGCAGGAGTCTCCCTTGCACTTCATCTCCTGTAGTTTACTGCCCACTACCCTCTCCAGGACCTTTTCCTCTCCAGGATGATCTAAGAAGATCCACATTCTCCAGTCAAACCATCCTCAAAAGGAGACTTTGACCCAACAGGAAAATCCCATGGGACTCCCACAGGTTGATATCTGTCCCCTTTCCAAAGCTTGCATTTTCCAACTTATACAATGCTCACCAGGGAGGCCAGGGCCCAGTGCAGCTTGATAGCTCTGTTGGCCACTGTTGTCTTTAAGCGGCCTAGGAGGAGCTCAGCATGATGCACCCCTCCCAAACCAGAGTGGCAGCCACAGTGCTTCTGTCCAGAACTCTTTTTTTTTTTTGGTGGGGGGCATCACTGCTCTCCGGTGCTGGGAGTAAGAAGCCCAGTCCCACTGCTGGAATTGAACCTCCATCTCAGTGAGCCGCAGTCCTGCGCACAACCACTATGCCACCGGGGCTCAGCCCTCTGTCCAGAACTCTTAAGCAATGCACCCACACATCCTTCCACAAGTGCAGGTTCCAGGGGATATAATGTCAGGGTTAAAATAACTACAAATGGTCAGCTGTAGCAAGCCACCAGCTTCTGCGAGAGAAAAAGCTTCTCCTGTAAAGAATGTCCTGTACAGGGTCTTGAATTGGAATTGAGGTGGTGGCAGTGGTTGGGTTTGAGTTTATTTGGCAGTATGAATACTCAATTTCAGGCTACCAAGGCGAAGTCAACCACATGTACCCTTCTGAAAGTTTAGCCCCTGGCACTGCAAAACTGGTGCTCAAAGTCCCCGGACCCCACTGGCAGGCCTTCTTATACTAAAACATAAACTATGGTCCTGTGCACACAAGAGAATGTTTCCCACCTAGGTGGGGGACTTTAACTGAAGAAGCCACTTAGAAAATATTGCAAGACAAGACCACAAAATCAGAGTGTCCACTGTGAGAAGATTCTCCAGGATCAGAGGCGGGGGGGGGGTGGCTCAGAGAGGACTGGCAAAGGCACTGTGAGAAGGGGCTGGAACCTGGGTGACACTTAAAGGCTGAGCCACCTTTCTGGCCAAGTTCTCCTGAGTGAACAGCAGGTGCGGTGGAGAAGGGCAAACTGCGGTACTGGGCTCTGTCAGGGGTGTGGGGCCCAAGGACACTGCAGATTGGGAATTGCAGGTAATTAAATGTATGAGGACCCTCTGCTGGAGAGGCACGATTGTAAAGACCTCGGGAATGAAGAGTAGTTACCAGCAGCGGTGCCTGTGCATTTTAAATCCTGAGAGACCGCTGTGAAGAGTAGGGCAGACCAGGATTTGAGTCAATAAGACTCGTGTTCAAATCCCCGCTGTGCCATATAGCAGCTATAAAATCCCAGATGAATCATTCAAGAATTTTTATGACATGAGAATTACAACCACCTTTCCACCCTACCACTTAGAAACGTGCTGGACTCCTTGAACTACTATAAGTGGGAATGCTTTTAAAGCAATTAAATGTTGTCTATGTTGCGTCTTGTTATCACCATCTTTCCTTCTATGTCATTGAGAAGTGTCGACTCACAATGAAGGTGGGACAGTGGGAAATAACAACCTTTGTTGCTAGAGAAATAAAGTGTTTGTGCATACTCTTTGAGCCCCTGAGCCATAAATTAGAGACTCAAAGGAGTCATTTGAAGCTCTGAGGTAATGAAATGATAAGATGAAGATTATATTTAGGAACCAAAAAGGACCCCCTGGAAAACACACACAGAGAGAAGGGGGCAAATCTCTTTTGAACATATCAGATCACATCAAGTTTGGGGACCAGGTACAGTGCTGGACATGGAGGAAGCAATTCCCATCTTCAGGAGACCCGTGTTCAATGAGCTTAAGTTATCTATAGACCTTTTCTCCCCAGCCCCAGATAAAAGGAATAGAAGTATTCTGCTTGTAAATTGCCATCCTGCCTTTCAAAGTAACTGGATTCATGATGTGACTTTATAAAACCAAATTGGAAATTTTCAAGAGAACACTTCTACTTAAAAGTAATTGACGTTCCTAAAAAAATTAAATAAAATAAACAAATTTATTATCGAACTCAGCAATTCACCTTTTAGATACGTGTCCCAAAGACTTGAAAATATGGACTCTACTAGAAACTTGTTCTCCAGTGTTCACTGGGACACGCTTCCTAATAGTCAAAATGTAGAGACAGATCAACTGCCTGTCACGAGACAAAATGTGACATCTCATCACTAAACTTTATTCAGCAGAAAAAGAAACAGGGTTCTGGTATGTGCTTAACCAGACAGAAAAGGACAAACGTTTACAAATTTAAACCAATTCCAATCTTCATCTCTCTACATTTCTTCAAAGAAATAGAAAATCTTATCACCAACTTTATGTGGCAAGGAAAGAAACACAGAATAAAGAAATCCCTATTAAAAGTTGAAAACAAAGTTGGAGAACTTTCACTCTTAAACTTTAAAACCTATTATATACCCATGGTAATTAACACAACCTGGTATAGGTACAATGATAGTTATGAGGGGTTATCCCCCCCAAACCAAAATTTGTTTCAAAGCTGTGTATTTAAATTCTTTTTACAAAATAACTTTATCACCTTTAAAGTACTCCCCATGACCCACTACATTTGTCAAATCTGTGATCCCATTCTTGGAAATATTTTTAAAACTCAGCTGTTTGAATGGCTGACAGCACCGTCTCAATTTTTCTTCACTTCTTCTACATCATTAAATTACTGTCCTTTCATGTCTCTCATCACTTGAAAAAGCAAAAAGAAATCACACAGAATGAGGTCAGGTCAGTGAGGTAAGTGAGGCAGGAGAAGAATGCTGTCTCTTCCTTCCCCCCCCTCCCCCCGCCCCCCGACACACACACAAGATCACTAAGATAGCTACATGAGCATTCTCGTGGTGGCAAAACCAGGCCCCAGTCTGCCGCAAATCAGGCCTTTTTTGTCACACACTGTTATGCAATCTTTTATGAACTTCTACATAGAAAGCTTGGTGAGAAATCCTGGTAGAACAAACTCAACATGCACTGCCCCCCTCACACCACAAAAACAAACAAGCATTGTCTTGATCTTTGATTTCACTCCGTGAGCTTTGGGGAGGTAAGGTGATGATGGTGTATTTCATTGGCTTGATGGATGTTTGCTGTAAGAATAGCACCATGTCTCGTCACCAGTCATAACCTTAGGAAAAAAGTCTAGGTCATGTCAGAATAGTTCTTTCAAAGCACAGAATGTTTCCAATCAAGACTCTGTGTCCTGGTCAGTCAGAATCTGAGGCATGAATTTCACACCGCCTTCTCATTCCCCAAATCTTGCATTAAAATTCACTGAACTGAGCTCCAAGATAGTCCAGACAACTTCCCCACCTCTTCAATGGTCTGTCGTCATCAGTCTTCAAGCACAAGTACACAGATTTTGTCAACGTTTTCATTCACTGGGGAAGTTGACAGATGTCTAGGATGAGGTTTGTCGTCAATCGACATTTCACCTTTTTTTGAAATGAGAAAACCACGAGTTTTTTCCCCTAGTGCTGTCCTTGTAAGCTGTGTTCAACATCACAACAGTTTCTGCGGCATTTTTCCCTGAGCAGGAAACAAAACTTCACACCCACATGCAGTTCTCTTAAATGGGCCATCACAAAACAAGGTTGGAGCATAACCGCTTTTTAAAAAGACCAGCGAGAATTTTCCCAAGCAATGCCCTTGAGTGCACTAACTCAGAGCCAGTTGCTGGATGCCCACCTAGTGGGAAAAATGGATACAAAAACTTTGTCCAACAAAGCTTTTTTCAGCAGGGTACCCCCTCATATGAAGACAAATGGATTAGAATTAAGAACCAAGAAATACAACCAAGTGCCTTTAGATCCCTAATCTTTGATAAAGGACTAAACTACATTAAATGAACAAGAGATAACCTTTTCAACCAGTGGTGCTGGAAAAACTGAATCTTCCCCTGCAAAAGAATAAAACAAGATCTAACACAATGTACCAAAACGAACTCGAGATGGATCAAAGGTTTAAATACAAACCACACAATTACACAGACCAAAAATGGAAAAAATGGGGACACATTTAAGGACTCTAACACAAGGCATGAACATACTACTGAGCATAATGAAGTACAGGCACACAAAAGAAGACAAAAATAAATACCTGGGACCTGCTGAAAATGATGATGTATGCACATCAAGGACTTCATCAAGAGTTTAAAAGAACTCACAACTTAGGGTGAAGGAAATAATGATAATACACCAGATAAGCGCCCACGACCACCAGAGGCAGTGATGCCCCCCCCCAAAAAAATACAACAGATAAAGATCTCATCTCAAAAATCTATTGAAAACAACATCTTAACAAGAAAAGGAGTCCAATTAAAAAATGGGCACAAGAGACGAGTAAACAATTTGCCAAAGATGACATCCAAGCTAGACAACAACATTAGAAGAAATGTTCAAGTTCATTAGCAATAAGAGAAATACAAATTAAAACTACAATGTTCTCACCTGAACATTTTTATCAAAATTCAGAT
Organism: Nesogale talazaci; assembly: GCA_004026705.1. Classification (NCBI taxonomy): domain Eukaryota; kingdom Metazoa; phylum Chordata; class Mammalia; order Afrosoricida; family Tenrecidae; genus Nesogale; species Nesogale talazaci. The sequence goes on along the minus strand of PVJH01003846.1, from coordinate 114,332 downwards.
AATAATAAATGCCAGAGAGAATTCAGAAGGACAAGATCACTCTTACATTGCCGGTGGGACTGTAGACTTGCACAACCACTATGGATATCAGGAGGGCAATTCCTTAAACAAATGTAAATTCAAGTACCTTACAATCTAGCAAACTTTCTAATGGGTATCTACCCTAAAGAAAGAAAGAATATAATATGAAGATACATATGCATACCTATGTTTATGGTAACAATTTCCATAGTAGGAAAAGCATGGAAACAACCAAAATCCCAGTTATAGAGGAATGGATTAACAAACTCTGGTACATTCATACAGAACTTATGCTTAGCAAACTTAAGTCAATCTTACAAAGATAAATATTTAATATCATCATTATTAATAAGGAAAAACAAAGAAAAATAAGATGCCTGGTTTTTGCACCCAAGAAGAAGACTTTGATGATGACAAGGAGGTGAGGGTCAGGGTTAGGAACAGAGTGAGAAAAGGGATAGGATATTGAGAAAGGAGGGAAGAGGGAGAGGGAGGGAGAGAGAGCTACATTTACAGAGGGCTTAATGCAAGATTGTTGTTGATTTCATTTGTTGAGATAACCTGTGTAATTACATACAGTGTGGTCCTTTCAAAATAATAATAATAATAATAATAATAATAATAATAATAATAATAATAATAATAAAATCTCTCCAGATGCCTAAATCCTGGCTTGAGTGGTTTAAAAAGGGGGAAGGGGGTGCTGTAGAACTGAAATGAACTAGGAGTCTTTAGTGACACACTAGTTCATTTCCAAAATGTGAAAATAAAAACATTCTATGATCCCACTTCCATGAAATATTGCAAGTAGGCAGGTGCACAGAGACCAGAGTCTAATTAGCATTTTCCAGGGCACCGGAGAGGAGGAAATGGTAGGTGATCCCTTAAGAGGTACAGAATTTCTGTGAAGAGTGATGAAAAACCTTGGAAAGAGGTAAAAGTGGAGGTGGCACACCAGGGTAACCGCAAGGACCCTGAATTGAACATGTTAAAAAAAAAATGATTGAAATGGCGAAAGTTTTGGGTCTATGTATTTCACATTAAAAAAAATTCCGATGTGATTTCTAAGTAAAAAAAATATGTATTTTCAAAATAATCAATAAAATGGGTGGAGGCGAGGAAACCAAGAAAAGGATATTGAGGCACAGAGATGGCGAGACTCCTGACTGAGGAAGCAGTCATCCCTTATGAGAAAGGCATTTGACCCTGGAGCCCCACGCTCAGGCTGTGTTGTAGACTCGCTGTCCCTGGGAGCCAGCTGCAGACTCCAGGAGCCTTTACTTACTCTCACTGCTTCCATTACCTCTCGGTAAAGATGAAGGCTGGTTTGATAGCTTCTTGATCCTATCCAGCAATATTGTTCCCTTCATGCTTAAAAGTGTTTTCTCTCTCTCTTCCTAGTGGTGTGCTTGATAATGCTGGAGGGAAAATACTCGTTCGCAAAGTGGCTGGACAGTCTGGTTATAAAGGGAGTTACTCCAACGGTGTGCAGTCACTGTCCCTTCCCCGATGGAGAGCGTCCTTTGTCATCGCAGGTATTCCCACCTTCTAGAGAACCACGTCACACTCGGTTTGGGTTAAATGTGCGACAGCGCTGGCTTACAGCCCTCCTCTGGGCATGAAGATCAGAAGCATTCATTCTTCTGATAATTAGGATCGTAAAAGAACGAATGAGATTGATCGGTGACAAATCGCCTCAAGACCAAACTTGGAACTACGAGGGACTTCAAAAAGTTCCTGGGAAAATCCCATTATCTTTTAGGTACGTTTTGCCCTGGAACTTTCTGAAGCCACCCGCCCACACGAGGGTGAATTTTAAAAGCATGCTACTGTGGTCCCAGGTCACGCGCACATAGATTTACCCCAAACGAAGCATCTTTAATGTGTCTCTGCGGTCAGTGGAGGGCTGCAGACAAGTGACTCAGCATGACACCAGTCCTGGTCACGTTTGGCTGCCTTCCAGACCAAAGTCCAGTCAAAGCAGGGGCTGCTTCCGTTCTAGGCAGAGGTCAACTCCAAGTTTGCAAGGGTGGGGCGGGACTCTCAGCGGATCATCTTGATAGATTTTCTCAAAAGACATTGGACAGTCACAGGGGCTTACGATGAAGAATTTTTAAGAAAATGGAAACCTATAGTTCAGCTGAAAGCTCCTCCAACTTTTGATATGTCCACACCCGTTTTCCTGCACAACCCAAAGTCTTCAAAGTAGCCTCAAACCCTTGGGTCCTTTGAGTACCTTGAACCCCTGGGTACTTTCCTCCCCTTGGCGTCTAGGTAAAGTTTAGACCCTTCTTTATTTTTACTCCTTTTAAAACATGTGGAAAATCATTAATTGGGAGTTAATACACATATTATTTCATCCCATATTTCGATCACGTCAAGCAGAAATGTACACTTGAGCTCACAGTGTCTGAACTTTTTCTTCCTTGACTTCTTGATTTTGTCTCCCTCCTTCCCCACCCCCACACCATCACTGTCCACCCCTGTCCCCTGAAACCCTTATTCTACTTGCTGTCCCTGTAGGTTTATCAATCCTAGGTTTCATACATGGAAACATAGAAAATCTGCAACACAGCTTCATGAAGGTGACCTCTGAGATACACCCTAATATGAACATAAAGCTTAGACCTTGAATCTCCTATTTTCTCCACAAAAATTCTGTGGAATGTTAATCTAGATTCCAGCCAATCTTTCTGATATTCCAACAAGAGGAGATATATGATTCTCCTGAGAAGTAAACAGCCAATAAAGACCACTTGAAACTGGGCAGGAAAACAATCAGAATAGAGTAGGTCTTCCAATCTGGGTGGTCTTCACATTCACTTATGTTTCCCATGTCCCAAGCACCATTATTCCCCAAGCATCAGAGTTGTCATAGGTCTACAATCAACCTCTTTAGAATTTTCCCAATTTGAGCAGTCCATGTATTTCTTCCTACTTGCCAAATTATACACTCCCCCGGAACAAATTAATCTAGCTTCTATGTAAGTGTGTGCGAGGATCACCCATAGCATAGGAATCTTTGCCTTGCATATGGATTCTGAACCTAACAGAAGGAGGCCTTGCAAAATGCTAGTGTCTCAAATACTAATTTGTTGAGCAAGGGAAGAAGGAGCAGCTCCACCCAGATCCCGATCAACTAGCTCCCGGTTAATACGAGTGTCTCACTCTTTAAGTGCTTGCCTGCACATCAGGAATCCCCACTCAAGTCTAAAAGACAAAGAATTTTGTGACAGTAGAGCCATTTGGGGTTTTTCAAATGAAGATCAATTTTCTGAGATGATTTCCTGTAAAGTTCAACTTCTATCTTTCACCTCATTCCACTGGGTGATAACAATCCCATCTGCCAATGGTAATAAGCGTTTGTGTTCCTCAAACGGCTAGGAAGCCTCTTTCGAACAGGTGAGTCGGACAGAGTGCACTGTAGTGGGGGACCAAGGCACACTACCCTGCTACACAGGGACTACTGACCCCCAAATTTAATTGGATTTCGCCGGAACCCTACTCTGAAAGCTCCTGTGCCCCCACGACCGCCCTCTAGGCTTATAGTTCCAACGTTGGCATGTCACCGTGCTCCTTCCAGCAAGGACCGTGGTGGGCTTGGTAAACGGGAGACGAGGACTGTCCATTCTTCAGATCAAGCTGGTCTTTCCTTAATCCAGGGACTGCTTCCTCCTGTTCCTCAAAGCAATGTCTCAGATTAGTGAGCTCGCCCCCCTCTTCCTTCTGTATAGAAAGGAACCGTCGGGAGAAAAAGCACAAGCACAGGGAGATGATGTCTGGGCTTTGCTCTGGTGACAAGGCATGGCTATGGGGACTTCAATGGATGTGAAACAGCCTCTAGTGTCGCAGGCTCAAACCTGAGTCACAAGCCAGAAATACCACATCCTGTTTCTCAGATAGGTGTGTGGGGTGGGGATGGGGGCTTACTAACGGTGGGCACTGGACTATGTACCCTAAGGGGGGGTAGTACTTAGGAATCCCCCCCCAAGTTGGAGTTCCCATGGCGACAATGGAATCAGCTCCTCAGGTCATTTGAATGAGCTGACAGAAACAAGCCCCCTTGTTTGAATGAAGAGAGAGGAGCCCTGGTGGCATAGTGGGTTACTTCTTGGGCTACAATAGCAAGGTCAGCAATTCGAAACCATCAGACGCTTCTGGGAAGAAAAATAAGACTTTTTACTCCCAGAAAGATTTACACTCTCAGAAACCCAACAGGGGCGGTGCTGCTCCATCTTAAAGGGTTTCTGTGCTTTAGAGTCAACTTGATGACAGTGAGTTTTGTTTTTTCCCCCAGAATAAAAATTGTGTCCCTCGTCGGGGGACGTCTGAGTAGTGCTGGTACACTAGTGGGTTAGGACTTGGGTTGCTATCCTGTAAGGTCACCTTCAAGCCCACAAGGAAAGATGGGGTTTCTGTTCCCATCAAGACCTGCCATCTCAGGGCCGAGCCCCGGGGGCATAGTGGTTGAGTGTGGGACTGTGACCCCACGGGCTTGGTGATTCAAATCCAGCAGCAGCTCTTCAGGAGCAAGGCTGGGTAGCTCCCACAACCACCAAAGGGCAGTGATGCCCCCCCCCCAAAAAAAACAAAACAAATGACCTGCAGTCTCAGAAACCCCAAGAGGCCATTCTGTAGAGGGCCACTATGAGTGGAAATTGGCATGATGGCAGGAGGTCTGGTGATAGTTCTCAAACATCTTAACCCCCTGCCCACTCCCCACTAGCTTCTTAGCACTGGATGTAGGCAGTAGAGTCATGACCGCTATTTCTCGAGTGAAGGAGCCGACAGGGAAGCAGCAGGGACTGAGCCAGTTCATTGACGGCAAAACCTACCTTTTCCTACTTCCAGTCCCAGACCCTGAAACCTTGTTCTGTCTGCTTCATGACTCCACTGCCTAGAGGCTGTTCATCAGCATCAGGGACCAGGTTCTGTTCCACAACTCTCAGCCCCCATGCCTCAGTCCCCCCCTCACCCCCCGTCTCCCCCTCAGGTCCCATCCTATAACAGCATTATCCCAGCGGACAGCGGAAATGTATATTCAGTAGCAAGTGATAATGCTCCCTTGGACTGTAAAGATATTCATCTGTTCCATCAATATGATGTACTGGGCACCTACTGCAAGCCACATGGTGACCCTGATGAGTTAGAGGGGAGCGGTGCTCCCCAGGGCAGTCTTCTCCATGCTGTATTGTGCACTGGGCAGAACCGGATAGGGCAAAACGGCTTTTCATCAACAGTTCAAACAAATGTGGCTTCATCTCATGGACCGCCATCCTCACCATGCAACATCGCTCACCCTTGCTCTCTGACGGATGGCTGCTTCTCTAAACAAGAGAGACAGGTCTTTCCGCTGAGGCTCCTCTGGGGGATTCTTGCCTTCGACTTCTCCATCAGCCGCCACGCATGTTAGCTGCTGCTGCTGCCCGGGGTCTCCCCAAGGCCAAACTCCTCACCCTACCAAACACAGCACAGCTCACTGCTGTCAAGCCGGCTGCCACACATGGCCGCCCCATCATGATATGCCCCTCAAGCTGGATGTGCCCCCAGACAGAATCCAGACAGAAGCAGATCACTGGAATTTTTGTTCCACTACAAGACTCGGTGGGTTCGAACCACCCACCTTCATGTTCACAGCCAATTGCAAACCTCTGGTGAGCTTTCATCCAGGCCCTGAGAATCCAGCAGTTAACGAGCCAGGCAGATCACCTCACGGCCAAGGGCCTTACCTGCATCTTCTCCTTTCCAAACAAAGGCGATCTCTCAGGCGAGGCTGTAGGGCTGGAAGAAGACTTTGCAGGCAGCAGTCTTCGCAAGCAACATTTCCCACCTGTCAGACTGTGTTGCCCCTCTAACCAGCCTTGACCACCTGATAACTTTTTGTTTTTATGCCTCCATGATGCATTACCATTCCTCCCGCCCACCGCTTTCTCCCTGAGTGAGTAACAAAGGATTATTATCCAGGCTAATCCATCTTTACTCCCTCCAGACTGCCTCCATGTCACAGAGCCCACAGGATCAGAGAAAGACTAGGTCGCCACCCTCCCCATAGCTGCCGCCCACCCTGTCATCATTACAGGCCATGCCCAGGGACAAGATCCCTGTCACCTAAAAGCTGGGGAGAGGTGGGGGGGAAGGGGAAGTGGAGAAGCACTTTAGATTCACCTGGAGACTTCATGAGACGTGCAAAGTCACACAGATGAACACCTTAGCAGACACTGCATCTTGATGAATAAAATAAAGATGGCTAATGTGAGGCCATTCTGAACCACAGGGATTTATTTCATTGCTTCCATTCTAATCTTAAAACCCAAGCACTCTGGCAAAGCAAAGCGCCACTCTGACTTTCTTATCATAATCAACAATTTAGCATGAGGGAGACTGATCTCACTGAACTCAAGAGAGAGAAATTGGAAAGAGGGCGTCCCCAGATCAGGATAGAGTCATCTAAAACTTATCACTGTTGTAATAAATCATTTTCTTTCTTTTTTGCAGAAGGTAAACCCAAAAAGGGTGCTACCTACCCATCAGCTCTTACATATTCATCATCTAGAAGCCCAGCCGAGAAAGCAGGCAAGTATGGATGTGTGGGTTCATCTACATCTCAAGGGTCCGTACAACCTCACGTGTCTGGAGATAGTACAGAAATGAACATCTTCAGAAAGTAAAAGTAAATAGAGGAAATAAATAAGAGACAAGGGGCATTTATAGAGGTCTAAATATAGGCATATACTTAGATAAATATATTTTTAGATGTTGATGGGGAAATAGATCTATGTGCGTATATTTATAGGGTTAGTATTAAGGCAGCAGATGGACATTGGGCCTCCACTAAAATACTTCCTCAATGCAAGTACACTTTTACTAAATTAGCATTCTATGATGCTCACCTCCCTGACCTAATCACTGAAGACAAAGTAGGTACATAAGCAAATGTGGTGAAGAAAGCTGATGGTGTCCAGCTATCAAAAGCTATACCTTCTGGGGTCTTAAAGGCTTGAAGGTAAACAAGTGGCCCACTTACTTAGAAGCAACAAAGCCCACATGCAAGAAGCACACCAGTCTGTGTGATCACAAGGTATTAAAGAGATCCTGTATCAGGCATTAAAGAACTAGAAATTATGTCATTGTAAACGAGGTGGAGTACAGATTGGGGACCCAAATCCATCTGTAGATAATGGGATATTGTCTAACAGAAGGGTCACGGGGAGGAGACAAGCAAGTCAGGGTGCAATGTAGCTATGATGAAACATACAACTTTTCTCTAGTTCCTAAGTACTTCTACTACTATCCCATTTCCACTGTCATTATCCGAATTCTACCTTACAAATCCAGCTAGATCAGAGGATGTACACTAATACAGATATGAACCAGAAACAGGAAATCCAGGACAGAAGATGCCTTCAAGACCAGTGATGAGAGTGGTAATACTGGGAGGGTGGAGGGAAGGTGGAAAGGAGGAACCGATTATAAGGATCTACATATAACCTCTTCCCGGGGGTACAACAGGGAAGTGGGTGAAGGACAGGGAGACATCAGACAGTGGGAGATATGACAAAATCATAATAATTTACTGTCAGAGGAACCAACCCCTAACACATCATCACGGGTCCATAGACACAATTGTATAGCAATAATAAGTAAAGGTTATAGTAAAGTCATAGAAATTATGAGAGATTTAAATAGACTCAGATACATCTTAGGGTAGCATGCTCACCTCCTGGATGGTCATGATCTAAATACCCAAGTCCATGCAGGCAGAAAGCTGAGAGCTACAGAGCTCTGGGAAGAGTGCACCAGAGGAAATTTTTTGCAAGGTTTAAATCTACTTCAGTGGCATGGTCACAGGTAACGCCACGTCGCAGGAAGGGGGTATACGATAGGCATATGCATCACAGGAAGGGGGTGCACAGTGACAGGAAGTGGGTGAGCTAGGGGGGTACACATAATAGGAAGGGAAGGGACTAAGGGTATATATGTAACAAGAAAGGCAGATCCTAGATTCATTATGGAAGCCTCACTTTGATCATTCTTGGGTGAGCTTGACCTCCCTGGGCTCCTACAAGGAAGTAGTCTACTATTCTTATCAGAAGAGAGTGGGCCCTGCTAGGGTAGGACAGACTATACAGTCTGATTGCTCTAGATGAGTGCTAACCCTCAGGGAGATTAACTCCTGACACACACTTCAAGTTGTGCCCATCAACTACAAGAACCCTACCATAATATTCAAGGCAGTGGTCTGGGTCTGTCCAAACTGAAAGGACACAAAGACAGAGACATTCTCAGAATTGGGAAAACAACAAACATGAAGCCAGAATGCCCCCAGTCCTACCTTCAGATCCTCCTGATTTCTGTTCTCACGTTCCTGAAGTCTGATACAACATGACTGAAGTCAAAGGAGCTTGACCAGTGAAGATGTTCATTTCTTTTTCCTTTAAAAAAAATTAGTTTTCCTAAGGACTCATACAAGTCTTAACACAATCCTTCCATCCATCCATTGTACGTCAAGCACATTTGTGCATTTGTGTGGCTGGAAGTATTTCCTGGCAGCTAAAAAGGCAAAAGGCTGTCTCTACTTTGGTGTGAAATGAAGGGAAGCCAAGGAGAGGCTGTGGTTTGTGTGATAATGGCACTCCCTCCCTGGCCAGCAGCTAATCCACAAATCCCAGGCCCAAACCCAGGCCGCCTGTGGGTTGCTTGTGCCATCATCGGTTTTATGGGACGCACAAAAGGGAGTGCAGGCAGACCTCTGGCAAGGCCAACGTCTTTGTTGTAGATTTCTGTGCGGAGGTGAGAACCGAGCACTGTTCTGTCTGTGAGGGATCTCATGGTTTCCCTCATGGTTCCGGAGAAATGGCATTTGCTTTCTCATGGGATGTTGCATGGCTTCTAGAAACCCTATGGGCCCTTTTTTCTCCTGTGTCAGAAGCTACTCTGGGGAACGACTGGTTATGCACGGGGCTGCTAACTGTGAAGTCGGCAGTTCAAAACCACAAGCCACTCCGAGGGTGAAAGATGGGACTTTCTACTCCGGTAAAATGTTACCATCTCAGAAACCCATAGGGGTGGTTCTCCCCTGGTGTATATGGTCGCTCTGAGTAGGAATTAACTCCATGTCCACAAGTTAGGGTTTGGCCATTGAGCCCTGTGCTTAAGAACTACTTGGACCTGTTCTCACTCACCTGAAAGACGGGCCCCTCTCGTCTTAAGGAATGACTCTAATCACCCTAATTTTGGCTTGAGGCAAAGTACGTAGGAAGAGAATGAATCTCTCTCACCTTGAATTCTGCACTCCCCCCAAGTGGCTCCTCTTCCTTCTTCCTCTGGCTGAGCAGGCTGAGGAGAGGCGATGGCTATGCCACATTCAACTGGACTGGAATCTCAGCAAACTCAGGTGAGAGGGTTTGACCTCATTTGCAGGCAGGTCAGGGTATGGTGAAATGAGTCTCTCTATTCAAACTTTTGCTTTGGTTCTTTGGAGAAACAACTTGAGGGGTTTTTCCCCCCATAAACTCTGGGGAGTTACCTTTGCCCTAGTTTTCTACCCAGAGTGGCTGTAATTTTTGTCCCAGATGATTGACATGCTCTGGGTAAGCTCTCCACGACTTGGTTTGATGTTTTTGATCTGGCCCTGAGAAGGAGCCTGTCCTGTGATTGTTTGCACCTTGCTGGGATTTGTTCATTAGCCAGGCAAATGAGGTGTCTGCGGCCTATGGAAAGGGGTTTTGTTAATTCAGTTCACAGTCCTTTCGGGAGTGCCTCACCTTGAAGTGGACACTGAGTTGGTGTCCTTAAGCCGCCATCCCCTCAGAGTTTGAGAAATGGAAGTGGGAAGAGAAGCAGAAGAGAGGAGACGCAAGAACAGAAAGAGGCAAGCAAACTCCTCCAACAGCTGTACCTTGTCAAGAACTACAAGTGAAGGCTGAGATGGGCCCTGAAGGGACACAGTGACAGAGCCAAGGGAGACACACATCAAAGTTCAGACTAGCCAGTGTTGGGCTGGGGAAGGGCCGGGCAGGGAGGAAGCTGTCTTCTGGAGGCTGAGAGAGCCACCCTGCACTGAAGAAACAAGACTTTGCCTATACACTTGCTGGCACCAGTAGCCTATTGATCCTGATTTCCAGCTGAACCCTGTTCCTTAATGAGCTTCTCCGCTCCAAGTGTGGTCTGTGGTTTCTGCGTGTTCCTTGCAATGAAGCATCAAACCCAACAGAGACAGGAAGAGTGACATGGGAGGGACAGGTGGTGCCAGGATTGGTTTAAAAAAAATTGGCAAGTGGAGATTATGTGATCTCCCCGTCCTGAGGGTCAACCTGAGGGTGATCTTGATTCACGTGACTCTCCCTGGCGTTAGACTGGTTCTGATGCTCATGTTATTGCTACCACCATGTATAATGGAGCTCCCCTGCACATTCAGAAGAGGGGCACATGGGGCCTTCTGGATGCTAGGCCATGACTTTGAGCCATGACTGGATGCTAGGCCAAGAGGGAGAGCCTCCCATGGTCTCCTGTGACTCTAGCTACCCACTTTCTCCATGCTGGGGACGATGCCAAACAGCATCCTCCAGACCAAATACAGATCAGAAAGCTAACTCCTAGAGTTATAAAGTGCCAAAGGGCATGGGTTCTAGCAGGCCCAAATAGCACTCAAGTTGTGATGCATCTCCATAAAGCAACTGAAGTGGAGGATCAGGTACGACAGTGAAAGGAAATAAAACCATGCCAGGGAGTCAACAGACTAGAACTTCATTCATAGGCTTTTCCAATTGTTACAAAAGCAGACTGCCATCTCCTCTAGGACACGAGAGAAATGCCCCTGGGTGTTCACAAGGCTTTCACTGTTGACGGGAGTAGAAAAGCCCCCTCTGTCTCCTGAGGAGCAGCTGGTGGTTTCAAACTGCCCACCTTGCAGATGGCAGCTCAGCGCTGCATAACCTGAGAGAGGCCCTAAACAAGAGAAGAGACACCCACAAAGAGAAGACAACGCAGGGTTCGCAGAACCAGGGGTTAGTTTGATGCGACAGCTGCCAGCCAAGAAAGGTCTGGAGACCCCTAGAAGCAGGACAAGATAAAAACAGACCCTCCCCTGGAGCCTTTGGAGAGAGCGTGGCCCTGCCAACACTGTGGATCGGGACTCCAAGCCTCCAGAGCTATGAGACAATGCATTTCTGCTCCTCTAAGCCACCAACATGTGGCATTTTGTGACAGCAGCCTAGGAAACCAAAGCACAAGGGACCTCACCAATCACCAACTCAAATGGAAAACCTCCAGGAAGCACACCCCCTTTGATATTACTCTGCCTTCCATGTGGAAGTCCCTTTAGAGAAGGAGGGCCGGCAGCTGTCAGAATTCAGTGGGTCCCTGGATAATGCTCCCTGGTCTCACCCAGAATGTGCGTGAACAGGTAAATTACAGCCCCCCCCCCCCCCACCACAGCATGACAACTTTCTTCCATGGGAAATCATTCCGCTCAAGGATAATTTTTTTAAAGAAGTCCTTGTGGTACACCTTGCCCAGCTCCCGTGGAAGACAGACAGGGCCCGTGCTAAGAAAGCTCTCCCACAGGCAGTTAGCAGCCATCAGGCAGCAGCTGTTATTTGACGAGAATAACAACGGATACCGTATTTTCACACAAACAGCACACAGGTTATATGCTTTCCCCTATCGGGCAGCCCTTCCACGTTCCTTTCGCAAGCACACAGGACAGATATCTGTTCCCAGGTTGTTGTCTTCCATTTCCATTTGCTTTCCTGTCCAATGGATTTGGCAGTAAGCCTCTGTCTTGTTGCATGTTGGGTCCTTAGCAGTAGACCCTGGACAGCCGACCTGCCCTGTAAGGCATCTCCTCTCAGATTTCTCCTCCACCCTGCAAACCACTTTCCCCAGGGCAGGAGGACATCACTTTTCTGCCCGGAAACTGTCCTGGCCCTGGGGAGAAGGGTCCTGTGTTTGTGCACCCCAGCTGGAGACTGGGTCATTCAGGGAAGTGAAGCCTTGCACACCACACAACACACAACACACATACACATACCACCACCACCACCCTGACCATCATCACCAACACCAACACCACCACCATCATCATCACTATCATCATCACCTTCACCACCACCACTATCTCCACCACCACCTCCCAGCAGGCTGCCCACTGCGCTCAGGCCGTGTGAATCCCCCCTGCAAAGACAGCTCAAGGTAGATGTGAGAACTGAGGGAATTCCAGAGACCCTGGTCTGACTAGATGCTCAGGGACCCCCAGAGGGGTGAGGGTGGTGAGTGCTCATGCCGGCATCACCCTGCTGTCCAGTTCCGCATGGGATCAAGGTCGGCAGGGACGATGACCTCATCCACTGCAGGACTAGCCGGTGCTCAGGCTGGAGCAGCCTTCTGCCAAACCCTCCACCCATCTCTTGGGTAAGGTCCCTGGGCACACATCAGCTACAAGGATTCACACACACATACACACACACACACACACACACACACACACACACACACACTCCAGTGCCATTGTAAAGTGCCCCTGAGCAAGCAGACAGGTCCAGTGGGCTTCTTTTCTGATGACCAGGGTCCTTAAGAATGATACTCCTGGGCCCCTTTGCCAAAGTTGACACCTTTCCTTCCTTCTTTTGTAAAATCATTTTATGGGGGACTTATACAATTCTTATCACAATCCGTCCATCCATTGTATTGAGCACATTTGTGCATTTGCTACCATCGTCATTTTCAGCACATTTTCTCTCTACTTGAGCCCTTGGTATCAGATCCTCATTTTCCCCCTCCCTCTCTCACCATCCCTCCCTGATGAGCCCTTGAGAATTTATAATATCTTTCCGTGCCTTACACTGGCCGATATCTCCCTTTACCCACTTAGCTTATGCCTCTATTATACAAATATGACCAGCAATAACATTTTCAGGTTGTTGAATGAAGTCAAAATGCCCCTCTGGGAATGTCATGTGACCAATGTGGTTTATGCATGGATGTGTTATGCCAACCCCCCCCTTTTACATGCATAGTCCAATCATTTCCACATACGATCTACATGTACTCTTTCTGTGCATAAGCATGCTGTCCACAAAAAGAGAGAAAAACAAAAGCAGCTGAAAGGTGGTTTGAAGAAATTCATAATCCCTCCGGCACCACTACAGGAAGGGGAACAAGTGTTGTTGGCCATTCGATCTCGACTCACGGGGGCCCCCTACCTGTGTCAGAGTCAAGCTGTGCTCCATAGCATTTTTATTGACTGGGTCTTTGGAAATTGGTTTCCAGGCCTTTCTTCCATGACACCCTGGGAAGATACAAACCTCCGGTCTTTCCATCAGGGGCCAAGTGTGTAATCCAGTGTGTTCTCCAGCACAAAGACAAGGACATCAATCTGTGTTGGGGCTCCTGAGCAAACATCCAGAAAAGCCCCAGGGCCACTCCTCTTATCTGTCTACTCTCTCAGACAGGAGAAAGTTACCTGGCAGTCTACTTCAATGCATATGATGCCCAGGAACTTCCTGTCCTCACTACCTGTGCCCGTCAAGGCCACAGCCTTGCCCTCCTTTCAGAATAAAGCCGTCTCGTGCTCGCTTCGGCAGCACATATACTAAAATTAGAACAATACAGAGAAGATTAGCATGATCACTGCGCAAGGATGACATGCAAATTCATGAAGCGTTCCATTAAAAAAAAAAGAATAAAGCCGTCTCAGCAACATCTCTAGAGACCTTGGTCAACCTTTAACGAGAACCACATTTGGCTGTGTTGCCACCCACGTTGTGCCCCTTTCGTAGAAAAGAGACTGGGACTTGGAATGACACCAGCACGCTCTCCCACCCTGGCTCTGCTACCTACCCTTGATTCATCTTACAGACCTGTTGCTCGACCTCGGTGAAACTCTGTCCTTAGCTTCCAATGGGAATACTCAGTCCGGCCGCCAAGATTGGGATTAATCGTTCATGTCCATGCTTGTGTCAGAGAGGCCTGTGCTGTATCTGCTGCCTCGATGGCCCTCAATGAATATTAGATTCAGTGGGTCACAGGTTGGGCCGCTAACCATCAACTCCGCCGGTCGAAACCACCAGCCCCTCCACAAGAGAAAGATGAGGCCTTATACTCTTGTAAAGAATCACAGTCTCAGCTGAGCCCTGGTGGCGCAGTGGTTGTGTGCAGGACTGTGGCCCACCGGGTTGACAGTTCAAATCCAGCAGCAGCTCTCCAGGAGCAAGGCTGGGCTTCCTACTCCCACCAGGGCAGTGATGCGAAGGGAAAAAAAAAAAAAAGAATGACAGTCTCAAAAACCCAGAGGGGTAGTTTTGTCCCGGCCTGGAATAGGGTTACCAGGGATTGGAATGGACTCAGTGGCAGTGGGGGGAGACCCAGCTGCACACCACTGTGGCGTGAAATGCGTCAGGGTGGTGAGGGCTAACCACACTGCGGTAAATCTGTCCTCCAGGCATTGTCGCTGACTGGCGACCACAGTGCCCATGTAGCTTCCTGAATGCCCACCACAGGGAGAGAGTCCTGGGGGGTGCAGATGGGAAACTTGCTCAGCTGCTAATCTGAAAAGGTAGCGCTTCCAGTCCACCTACAGGGCCCTCGCAAGAAAGGCCTGCTAGGGATCAGGCATCAAAGAATGAAAAGTCACATCATTGTGAATGATGGGGAGTACAGAATGGGGGACCCAAAGCTCATCGTATGCAACTGGACATCCCCTAATAGAGGGGTCTCGGGGAAGAGATGAGCCAATCAGGGTGCAGTGTAGCAACGATGAAACATACAACTTTGCTCTAGCTTTGAAATGCTTCCTCCCACCACCACCACCCCGTATGGTGATCCCAATTCTACCTTACAAATCTTGCTAAACCAGAGGATGTACTCTAGTACAGATAGCAACTGGAAACACAGGGAGTCCAGAACAGATGATCCCTTCAGGACCAGTGGTGAGAGTGGCGATACGGAGAGGATGGAGGGAAGGTGGAGTAAGAAGGGGAAGCCATTCACAAGGATCTACATATAACCCCCCTCCCGGAGAGATGGGTAGCAGAAAGTGGATGAAGGGAGACGTCAGAAAGTGTAACAACAAAATAACAACAATTTATAAATTATCGAGGGTTCATGGGGCAAGAGGGGAAAATGAGGAACTGATACTAAGGGCTCAAGTAGAAAGCAAATGTTTTGAGACTGACGATGACAACAAATGTACAAATGTGCTGACACAATGGATAGATACATGGATTGTGATAAGAGTTGTAGGAGTCCCCAATAAAAGAATTTATTATTTTTTTTAAAAAAGAAAGAAAGTTCTACTGATCCCCTTCTGGAAAGCCAGCTGCTGAAACCTCATGAAGCACAATTCTTTCCTGACCCTCCTAGTGCAGTAGTGTCGCATGGGTGCCCTGGGTGCTGTCCACAGTGGGTGACGCGGTCAGAGGAGTGAGGAGTCCTGGTGGAGTAGAGGTTACGCCTCAGGCAGCAAGGTCGGCAGTTCCCAGCCACTCTGTAGGAGAACGATGAGGCTTTCTACTCCTATAAAGAATGATGGTCTCCAAGAAAACATTTTAAGAAATAATAATAAAATTAAAATTCAATTAAAAAAGAATGACAGCCTCGGAATCCCACAGGGGCAGTTCTACTCTGTCCTCTAGGGCGGGTAGGAGTCAGAATGGACTCGATGGCAGTGACTTGTTTTGCTTTGTTTTGTTTGTGTCAGAGGAGGTGACACCAACAGTGACTAGGATATCAAATTTTTGTGCAGTGATTCAGCAGAATTATTTTTTTGCAATAAAAATAACCCTACCATGAGTTCTCACAACACAAAAGCATGTGTTAGCCAGCCAACGTAGATGCATCAATACACCAAAAAGGCTGACACTCTATGCTAATTTACTCTTTCTAATATGCTCAGGTCCGAGCTGTCGTGACCATGCAACTACAAGGCCTCCTTGAATCGCTCTGCTTCAGCCGCTCATTGTATAAGCCTGCCCTGCTGTGTCCATTGTGAAGCTGCTTTTTGTATAGTGCGTGGCTTGTTGAAAGTGCTAGTGTCATGGCTCACCTAGTGCGGTGGGTAGCACTGGTGAACCGACAGCCGTTAAGTTTTCTGTGGCATCGTGTGTAAAGGGAAATCACAAGAGCATCTTGCTCAGACACTAACAAGACTGTCGTTGATAATGGAGCTCCAGGTAGAAAAAGTGTGCAAGACAAATTGGTTGCTAATGTGCATATGATCAAAGAAAGGTTACATTCAACAATTCACAACTGTCTCACATACGCTCTGTGCTCAGGATTGAGAGCAAACATTGCTCAGGATCCGTACAGTGGGTACAGAGGAGGTCCATGAGGGTGGAGGTGGATGGCACTGGGTGAACCCACCCTAGTCATGCCAACAGAATAGCGTCCCCCAGACTTGAAGCCAACTCAAGGGCAACTGACTTACCAAGTGCCAGGCCTGGTGCGGGCTGTACACAAGATCTTTCATTATGAAAGCAGGCTGCAAAACAGGCGCTACCAGGCCCTTTTACAATGAAAACTCTGAAAGCTTTAGTGCCCTGGCTGGGACAGGGTGGCACCAGGGCATAGGTCTCAAATCAGACTGTCTCCCCATATCTACCTTTGGGAGCCTTTAGATGTTAACACCTGGTCTTCAGATGTTAACACCGCCACCCTCAGATTCTGAAGGTGTGCTAAACCCTGGCCCGGCTCCTGCTGCTGCTGCTGCAGCCACCACTGCAGAGAAGGTGGCTGCTTAATCCGCTCCTGACCGAGTCCGAAAAAGTAATTGCTCAGAGCCTGAGGGAAGGGTCATCATTTCTTCCTATGAAAAATCTTTAACGAGAGGCCATCTGCCCATGGCTCTGAGAGTGTATAAAGAAACTACTTTACTGGTTTTACTTCAAATGGTTTGAGAAGAACCCTGCCCAGTGAATCACATCAAGGGTGTTAAGTTCCGTAAAGGTCTGGGAACCATCAGGGTGGAGGGGGTTTCTGTCTCCCCTTTTACAGAGAGTTTGAATCCATCACCAAGGAGAGAAAGCTGGCAGAGCAACTCGTGGGAGCCTGGGGAAGACCCGAGAGGTGGCTTATGTTGGTCCGATTGACGGTGTGCTGAAAGCCTCTGTGTTTTAAGCAAATAGCCCAAAGGTGGCCCCCAAGATCTCGGACCTGCTCTCCAACAAAGCATCTTAGTAAAAGGCAGGTTGGGGCCGTCAAAAGCCTCAGAATGAGTCACTGGCATGAGAAAAAGACCCTTCCAACAGTCACGATGGAGAAAGCTAACGGAGACAAAGATAGCCGCTGTCTGCGAGCAAAAGCTTGTGTGCTTCACATGCTGCAGTTTAATTAATAATCTGCAAGTCGAGTGTGTCGTCAGCTCATTTACATATTGCTTGGCAAGTTCATCGTTATAGTTCATTTCATAAAACCCACAAACGCGTCTGCAAAATGACTTTCCCCCCGCGTGACAGAGGTTGAACCCAGGCCCGCGTCTCCCCAAAGAGGCATTAATGCCTCGGCGCATTTACCACATGGCATGACAAAGGAGAACGTTGGAGAAATTTAGAAACTTCCCCAGGACTTGTTAGGAGAGCGCAATCACTTTAAAGCCAGGCAAATGTCATCAATCACACAAGTTCAGCTTTGCCTGAGGATGGTGTGAGGACTAGCTGAGCCCCTGAGGCTGCCGCTGGCTCATTCATAATTGGTCTGGCACCATCCTGGGGCATGTGAAAGCCTCCTACCAGTTGCAAGAAACAGGGTAAAGGAGGCAGCTGCTGCCTGCCTTAACTAATACTGGCACCTCCAGGAGAGGACTGACGGGCTGAAGTCCAGTCCAGTCCCAGGGCTCAGTCCGCTGACCTTCCTCACAGTTCTGTTAGGGTCAGGGAAGTAAGGAAGTGCCAGGCAGAGGGTCAGGCAGAAGATCTCTCATGGTGCCCTCATGTGCAGGAAGACAGTGCCCTCCAAGGGGCAGGACCTTCTTGCCTCAGACCCCAGCTCCCTGGGCCAACTCTTCCAAGAACCAGAACCACTCCAGCCGTCGACGGAGTTAAGGCAGGAAGTGGGAGGCTGTGGATGCTTGAAATATGAGCCCTAAGAGATTTCCAGGTCTTGATCCCTGGAATCCGTGAGTAGGACCATCTGTGACAACAGGGGGCCAGGAGTCTCTTTGCAGATGTGATTGATTAAGGATCTTGAGATAGGGGGATTGGCCTGGATTATGCAAGTGGGCAAGAGTCCTTAGAAGGCAATCCTGACACACATGAAGGAGGTGGCATGGTAACACCCCTCCAGACACACACACCCCAGAAGCTGTTGAGCGGATTCTATCTCAAGGTGACTCTGTGTGCATCTGAGTACTTGACTCTGCGGGGTCTCCGTGGATAATTGTCCAGGAGCAAAGACCCACCATTCTGAGGTGGCCCCCAGCTGGACTCAAACCAACAACTCTGCTGTGAGCAACCAGAGGACATTAGCTGTTTGCCCCACCCAAGCGAGGCCATTTTTAACCGAAACAGGAGAAACCATAGGGTCATGAAATGTGGGGTTGGTGTTCTGTCAGATTCACTTGACAATGGACCCTAGTGCCTCTTCTCGGTGGTAGTTCGGAGCTGTTGTTTGGTGGTCTTCTCTCATCTTGGGGTGTGCTTCCTGAGGAGACAGCTACATCTAGACAGGTTAATGCGTTAGGCAAGGACTCATGGGTATCCATCCGAATTTCATCCCACCCTGCTCCCACCCACAGGGCCTAACACAGGTCTTTGCCCATAGGGGGGCTGGGGACTAGGCAGGGTCAAGGGTTCCAAACCACCAGCTGCTTCTTGGGAGAAAGATGAGGCTATCTGTAGAGGAGATTGACAGTCTCAGAAACCCACTAGAGCAGGCATTCTCAACCTTCCTCATGCCGCGACCCTTAATACAGCTCCTCCTATGGTGGTGACCCCAACCATAACATTATTTTCGTGGCTACTTCATCGCTGTCATTTTGCTACTGTACTGTATCATCATGTAAATATCTGATAGGCAGGATGTATTTTCACTGTTACAAACTGGACATAATGAAGGCATAGTGATGAGTCGCAAAGCAATATTTAATTATACATTGTGAAATATTTATTTCTAATGACAAATAAATGAAATTTTGTCTCGAAGCCTTTTGTAGCATTGCTAACAGCCTTCATGCTGGGTACTCCTATGTGGGCATATCTGCAAAGAGTAGCGGTTTCTCAGTTCCTAAGACCATCGATAATCTTAGGCTACCCCTATGAAAGGGTTCTTTGACCTCCCCCCAAAGGGGGGACCCTCAGGTTGAGAACTGCTGCTATGCAGGTTTGGGTAGGAGTCCAAGGCAGTGGGTTTTGTATTAAAAAAAAAAAAAAAAGGTTGTTTGACTTTATTTCTAGCCTTAGAAGAACCTGTCAGCCATGATGTGTGTCCTAGTGTAATCCCATTTTCTTACAGGTGAGACAATCACATCACCAGTCACCCCGACTCAGGTACAGACCACCACTCCAACTGAGACCACGCCCAACCCCTTGCAAAACCCCTCCGAGTCTGCTGCCTCAGCCACAAACAGCCCCAGACCACAGCCCCTGGGCTACAGGAGCCAAGAGCCAGGTCAGTGGGTACCCTGCATGCTGCTGTCAACCACCGGAGTGGAGTTATTTAAGAAACATCTCGCTGGGTGAGTGGCTGGGTCAGGGTGTGGGGCTGGTGTCCTCCCAGGCTCCAGAGGGAAAGGTCAGTCTGAGCCCACGGACCAAAGGTCCGAGAGCTGAGTAGGACATGCCGAAGAAGCTTCCTGGGAACCCAGAAGGGAAGGCTAGTTTTAGGGAATTTTAGAAGGTGGGAGATCACATAAGATGTCCCCATTGTTCAATACCCATTTGTCCCAGAGCTCACACCAAGGAGGAGTGGATTTCTCCAAAACCTGGGATTTTGTTTTGCTTTGCTTTGCTTGTTAAGTGACAGATGGCACGAGAAGTCTTCAAAGATTAAGAAGAAGCAAAACCAGAAGAAGCGCTTTCTGAAACTCAGTTGAAATGGTTAGCCCTTTCCTCATGCTTTCCGTCTTATCACTTGTCTCCATGTCTTAAATCACACTTGAGGTTTTAGCAAAGTTCCATTGACGCCATTCCTCAAAGTATCGTAGCAAGTGCTCATGTGATGACCCAGTCTCGAGTTTCCAAGATGCTCAGCTACTTGGAAGGTCTTCTGGGAAGGGGGTAGAAAATTCCACAGCAAATGCCACAATGGTTACTCCAGCTCATTCTTTTCTAAACAGATCCCATCTGAGCTCTGCATGACTTTTTTTTTCAATTGAGGAGACTTGTTCCTTTCCGTCTCAACTCCCTTCCCTGCCTCCACAGCACAGTCAACGAACTCTCCATGATGC
The DNA here is from genome assembly GCA_004026705.1 of Nesogale talazaci. Taxonomy (NCBI): domain Eukaryota; kingdom Metazoa; phylum Chordata; class Mammalia; order Afrosoricida; family Tenrecidae; genus Nesogale; species Nesogale talazaci. The sequence continues at coordinate 93,934 of PVJH01003846.1, read as the reverse complement.
CTAACAAATCTAAAGAGAAAACCCCTACTGTGTGCCAGACGTGTTATCTGGTACAACCCCTCTCAATCCTTCAAAGTAGTCACATGACTTCTAATATGATCTATCCACCGCACTGATAAGGAGACCAAGTAGTAGATTGGTGTAGAGGCTGGCCCCCTTTGGACAGAGTTGGGGCTCTTCTCACCCCAGTGGCTCCCTCCCAGAGGGCCTCCCTGCCAGAAACCAACACCCCCGTCACCAGTGCCTCATCACAGCATCAAGGATCTGGCCGTCAGAGAAAGATGCGGAGGGAGGGGCAAATTGGAAGGTCCTCGCAGTAGGCAGTGCATGTTTCATTAATAACAAAAAAATAACATAAGGCGGGTGTCAGGCTGACTGCATGCAATGTAACTTAGTCTTCAATGAAATCAATCTGTTGAGATGGGAATGTCTAAAAATTATCCTTTTTCATAGGTGACTCATGACAGAAACTATAATAGAAAGTTCCAAATCAAAGATACCATCAGCATAAATGTAGTTGGTTGGCTGCATGATATCAGACACTCCCTGGCCACATAATTCCTGGTTAATCCAGGCTGGTGTGCTTTTTAAATATATATACATATACACATATATACATCATACATATGTACATATATAAAATAGATCAGCATCAAAACATTTGCCATTCCAACAGTCCTCACATGCATAGGTGAGTGGCATTAATTAGGTCCATCATGTTGTTCAACCAAAGAATACCATCACTGTTTACACAACTCAGGCGAAACCTTACCATTACATCGTACCTGACAGCAAAGGAGAACTTGTGAAGGAGGATTCTGGGTGGCCAGTGTGTCAAGACGCTCTAGCCAGAAGTTTCCCCTTATATTGGGGCTGCTAACCACAAAGTCAACTGTTAGCACCCACTAGGGCAGGTTTCCTGCACCTGCAAACTAGACCCACAGGGGCAAGTCTACTCCATCCATAGTTCCCTGTAAGTCAGCATTGACATGATGGCTGTGAGTTTTTGAGTTCAGTGTGGGTTTTAGAAGAACCCAGGCTTCTTTCCAAGATTTTTGAGTTTCTGAGCATGTCTCTATTAAGTTGCCTTCCCTTGTCCCTAGAGGATGTCGATTTTCATGTAACACCTGAAATTAAACATGTGGTCTATTTGCTTGCTACACTGGCAGCTTTGAAATCCTCTGCTACATGAGGCCTAAGATTGTGGAAAACCTCAAGAAACTTCAAGGAGGGGCTCCCACTCTGGCAAAACTGCGTTATTCCTGGCGTGGGGACAGGGTCTTTGAACAACAGCCTCCGGCCCGACAAGCCTTCCCTCTTCATCCTTGTCCAGCACTGGCTTCCACCATGACCCATAGGCTGCTGGGCAAATCCTCAGAGCTGGCCCTCCAATCAACACACAGCAGTTGCTTTGAAAGGAGCCAAAATGGGGACAAGAGGGACTTTTTAAGACTTGTGTGGCCTGCTCAAAGGGTTTTGTTTAGGCCTGGGGAAAAGTGAAGGCAGAGATTGGGATTTTTGTGTCTGTATTGAATGCCAGCTTCACATACCATATAGTTTATCCTTGCCAGTGGACCCCTGGATGCTGTGTTAGCGTATTCACTGGAGTTGTGCAGCAATGGAGTCACCAGAACCCGTATTAGAACATGTTCATCACCTGAAACAGAAAATCTGTTTTCCTCCCCCACTCAGCTTCCATCCCATTCATTTGTTTTCATGAAAGCCTCCATCCTCATGTGGGATGCCTGGTAAAGTAGTGGCTATGCATTTGACTGCTAACCTCCAGGTCAGATGTTCAAAAGCACCAGCCACTCTGATGGAGAAAGATGAGGGAGACTTCCTAGCCGAGGACAGTCTCTAAAACAATCAGAGACAGTTCTACCGTGTCGATAAGGTCACTATGAGTTGAAATCCACTTGGTGTCGGTAAGTGTTTTGGTGGGGAGGGGTGGCGGTCATGTATTCGTTGTGCCAATTTCATATAGGGAATATAGGGATGGAGTCTAGCCTGTTCATCTGGAGATAGCCATTGAGTAGTCAATGAGGCCTCCGTGTGGGCAAGGCTTTCTCTGGAGACTTCTGGAAAATCTTGTGATATTTCCCTCATGGAGAAGAGAGGGCATCTCCCCAGTTGTTGGGAGTCAGTCTCCGACACGATGAACTACACAAGACAAGATGTCAGCGTCTGATGAGCTGAAGGAGCCAGAGGAGAAGCCACACAGCCTTACCCTGATGGAACCAGACCTCTGAAGCTGGAGAAGCCACGTGGAGATCCCTGCCAGCACCGAGTTGCTTCTACCACCACTGGATGCTGTTGATGGACCCTGAGCCCTGGAAGCAAGGAGCCATGGGGAGACCCCTGCCAGTGCCGGGATTCTGCACCCACTGACCTGTGACTTCGTGAGTTGGAGGGAGATTTTATGGACTGGTATCAGGAATATGGGCTGATATCAGACTTCTGACTTTGAACTGGACTGGGTTGGGATGTTTTCTCAATGTTTCATTTCTCTTGTATATAAACCTTACCCTTATATCCATAGGCATGTCAATGAATTTGTTTCTGTTATCCACCGGGACTAACACGGGGGGGGGGGGGGGGGAGGCGTCTTAGCATGTAACTATAGGGTTTTCTTTTTTGTGAGATTTCAGCCCAACTACATTAAATAATGTTTGGTATTTAAGTAACTTCTCATTTTTTTTCCTTCAAATGAGCTCAAAATATACTGCCAAATAAAAGAACAATGTTCCCAGACAAGCGAATTGCAACTATTACATTTATTAGGGTTTTTTTTTTCCTATGACAGTAGTGGAAAAGCTCTCTAAATGGATGGAATTTGCAAGCATAAAAACACTTATCCATCCATTCAGCAGTTATCAAGTTCTTACTATAGTGTCAGGCGATAGTCCAGAGTATTAAGCTATATCACAGACACATTCCCCCAAGACCCCCACAGCCAGGCACTTCAGATATATGTGTCTGGAAGAGACATGACACACATGTGGCATGTAAGGTCCATCTTCATGCTATCATGAGATAAAGAGATACCTCTCGGGACACAGTGTGTGTGGAAGTTCTCAAGGGGAAAGTCAGAGGGTGTAGCTGGAAGAGACAGAGCTCCTCCCATCCATGAGTTAGAGCTGCGTCTTCCGTGGGAAGACCCCAAGATAAATAGGGCTAGACACCAAAGCCACTTGGTGGCCCGTTGACACATGTGTGTTCCAAATAAGACAAATAGGAATAAAGCAAGACTAAGGGTGTGAGAGACAAGATGCAGAACAACAGAGGCCTCTCTGAGGGGCCAGAAGGAGATTGTTCTTCATGGGAGGCAACAACGACTACAATGGCCACAGAACTGAACCACTGTGAAAGATGGCAGCTTGGAGGGCCAGAAAGATGCGTAGGCCAGAGTTCTACCATCAAACCATTTATGGGCAAGTGTTCTGAAAATGACCCAAGGACAGACCCAGGTCCAACCAACTACCACAAACTTAGAAGACGGGGCAGCTTTACCCAGCATTGTTTTCCTAATCAAGTTCATTTCAGAAAGTGCCAGGGTTGACTAACAGATAAATGGATCCACACCCAGAATAGGCCATCAGAGAATCGCCTGGCGTCTTGGTGTCAGGAGACTCTGATCTTCCCCCTTCCGCACCAACAATCCCCCCCACCACCACCACCCCTAATCATACTTTCTGACCAAAGGCAGTTAAATAAGGTGACACTTGGGACTGGACGCGAGACTGCCATCTCTAATTGCCATCCCTTCCAAAACAACAGAGATCTCATTGGTGAACATTCATCTTCCTTATGGTGTCTAGGAAAACACAATCAGATGAACATTGCTAAGGAACAAGAGGAAAAGGTCACAATCTGTCAAACTGCATTGAGAGAGCCACACATGGCCTGTTAAAGGTGACAAGAGATATTCAACTCTACCCAGAATCTCATCAGTGCAAATTAAACTGCAAAGATGTCACTTTTCGCCAATTCAGATTGGAAAATGATAACATATCATGCTGAGAAGACCCAGAATTCTCACATTCAGAAATCTATCCTTGATCATTATGAGCCAAGGATGATGAACAGAAAGAATGGATACAGATCATAATAGAAAAGTTCATGGAGGTAGCTTGTCCAGGATTGAGAGAATGTTTCAAGAAATGGCTTTCTCAGTGGCTGCTGAGTTGACCTCAGCTCCAGGTGGCCTATAGGGCTCCACGAGGTTTTCTGCTTTTGGAAGCAGATCACCAGGACCTTTCTTCCACGTCACCTCTGGATGAATTTAAATCTGATAGCAGTTCCTGATAGCAATCAAGTGCCTCAACCATTTATAGCACCCAGGAACTCCAAAAAATGACTGTACAGACACTAAAATGATAATGAATGTGTGCACTTAGGAGAGAGGCCATTATCAAAGTCACAAAGTCACAGCTAGCTTGAGTCCTGGTCTGATTTTTGTGATTGTGTATTAGCCACAAGAAAGTGTGCGTAGAAAAAGGGATAGAAAAACGGAGACCAAAAGAATGTGCTTGTAACTCACTGTTCAATAGAAGTAGTCCTGGTGGTGTACTGGAATACACCCAGGCTTAATAGCAAGGTCAATGGTATGAAACCCCCAGCTGCTCGTGGGAGAAAAATGAGGCTTTCTGCTTCTGACAAGATTTACAGCCTCAGAAATCAAAGCGGCAGTTCTACTCTATCTTATAGGGTCACTCTGATCAGAACTGACTCCATGGCAGTGACGTTGTTGTTGTAGTTGTTGTTGTTTTGGTCCTATGGCTGCTCTTTTAACCGCTGGATAGAGAGATTGCAGATGATTCCTTAGTACTCATACTATCTACTTTTTTCCCACAGGGAGCATGCATTTCAGTACAGAGAAAACATAACACTATGTCTGTGTCCAAGAAACTGATCCCAAGTTAAAGGGGTGTCATAATTTCATCGTAGATCAGACACTACTGAGAAGTTGATATTCCCACAACCTCCCATCTCTTCACCTCCACAACCATTGTGACTTTCTCGTAACTGGTTTTCACATGATCCCCTTCTTCCAAAGGGGGCCTTATGTTTATCCCTACAGAATCCCCATCTCCCTTCTTCCTTTTAAAAATCTCGCTTTGGAGAAACTGTCCAAGAAAGAATGATGGCTGGAGTTTGTTTGCTTGGCTCACAGGGTAAGTAAGGAAAGCCCATTGTGTGCCTTTAAACATGACTGAAAGCTAGTGCTATTGCCATCAATACCATGTTAACACAGTTTAAGCAAATTGCTAAATGTTAAGTGACATTTCTATTGAAGGATTTCTGTAACCTTGTGAGCCGCACCATTGAGGAGAATTATTGTAAGAATAATGAAATGTATAGAAACATGGCATGTGGGTGAAAGCTACTGACTGACAGTTATGAAATAAAAAGATTGTTTTCACCTAGAATTTTCATTCTGTCTGTTACTTCCACTCCACCACCCCCACCCCCACAACCCCCATTACAACATCTCCTCCAGGGCAAGTTCAGACCACCCAAGGACAAAGATTTACCTTGTTCTGACCTTGGTAATGTCTCGCTAGATTGAATCATGGAAAGCATGAGACCAGTTAGATGAACATTCGTGTTCTGACCAGTCAAATGTTATTGCAGATCCCTGGTCCACAGCCATGTACAGAAGCAGCCCAAACAGCCCCCGTGCCAATGCAGGTAAGTACCTCAACTCAATGTTTTCTTGGTATTAAAAAAACAAAAAAAGAACCTCAACTCACCTTCCCAGCTGCTGGATGAAAGCTGAGCTTGTTTACGTGGGGTTTGTCTTTCCAAGTAAGTCCATGCCATCTGATTTGAACGTGGACAGAAAGTATTAAGCCATTGAAGCCAAGCAAAGGAACTGCCCATACAGAGTCCAACTTGTCAAGAAATGTGTAAGGAAAGTAGAGAAGGTGTGAAATAAGCCAAGCTTTCACCAAATCTTTATTCTCTTGAGGTGATTTTGTGAGGATTGGGATAGAATTCCTCTGCATTCTGTAACCAGGCTCTTAAAAATCTGGAAAGGGATACCACCTCCTAGGGTTTGCATGTGAGGCACCTGACTCAGAGAGGGGAGGAGACTTGTAATAGGTCAGGGAACAGATGGAGCTGAATTGGCTGGGGTCCTTCTGTCCCATGGGGCAGAGAAATAGAACCCCATTTTCCCAGGAACTCTGCTGACCTTCCCTGGCTCTCCTTTCTGGGCTTCTGCCTGGACAGTTCAAGACCTGGAAGTGCAGAGGGATGAAGCAGATCCCTCTTCTCTGTAGCATGGTCAAGGCCTGTGTGAGCAGGGTTGGGTCTGAGCCACAGGCTTTGCTGTGGGGCTGCTCAGTGTGCTGCTGTGAGCTTGCATGGAGCCACTGCAGATCAGAAGGATGTGCTTCATGGCAGGGACATTGGCTGACTTTTCAGGAGTGCAACACCACGTCTACATTCTTTCTTTTTTTTTTAATATGCATCCTTTTGCTCAGGGCTCTTATAGCTCTTGTAACCACCCATACATTAATTATATCAAGCACGTTTGTACATGGGTGGCATCATCATTTCCAAAACATTTTCTTTCTACTTGAGCCCTTGGTATCAGCATCTCTTTTGTCCCACTCTCCCCCACCCTCCCACCCTCATGAATCCTTGATAAATTATGGATTATTATTATTGTCATATCTTACACCATCCCGTCTCCCTTCACCCAGGTTTCTGTTGATCATCTCCCCCAGGAGGGTGGGTATAAGTCAATCTTGCGATCAGTTCCCCCTTTCTCTCCCTTCTCCCCCCACCACCCTCCTACCCTCAGGGCATGGCTACTCCCATTACTGTTCCTGAGGGGTTTATCTGTTCTGATTCCATGTGTTGAGAGCTCTTATCTGTACCAGTGTTCATTCTCCAGTCTAGCCAGATTTGTAAGGTAGAACTGGGGTCATGATAGTGGGGGAGAGGGGGTTGAGGAAACATTAAAGAACTAAAGAAGTGTGTGTTTCATTGCACACTGGCTGACTCATCCCTTCCTTGTGATCCTTCTGTGAGGGGATGTACAGTTGTCTACAGATTGCTTGTTGCTTGTGTCTTCTGATATCTGATACCTGATTTTGTCAACACCTCATAATCAGAAAGCCTGGTGTGCTTCTTCCATATGGGCTTCGTTGCTTCCCTGCTAGCTGGCTGCTTATTTAACTCCAAGTCTTTAAGACCTCAGGTGCTCTATCTTCTCATAGCCGGCACCATCAGCTTTCTTCACCATATTTGCTTATTCACCCATTTTGACTTCAGTGATCTTGTCGGGAAGGTGAACATCACAGAATGCCAGGTTATTAGAACAAAATGTTCCAGTGTTGAGGGAGGACTTGAGTAGAGGCTCAGTGTCTATCTGTTACCTTGATAATTGTGTTATCCTGGGTAGACTAGAGAAACAAATTCATAGACACCAATATGTGTATAAGAAAGAGTTTTATATAAAGAGTAATTCAGTATGTAAAGAGAACAGCCCAGCCCAGTCCAGCTCAAGTCCCTAAGTCTGATATTAGCCCATATGTCCAATAATAATCTGTAAACTCCTCTTCAAACTCATACAACTCATGCAATAACACCGAATGCAGGAAGATCATTGACCAGTGGGTGGGAAGTCTTGTGGATCCAGTGGCATTAAGCGTCAGTGCTGGCAGGGGTCTCCACATGACTGCTCCAACTCAAGGCTTTAGCATAATTCCATGTGTCTCATAAGTAGAGAGTTCTTAGGGAGTGAACATTTTATCTCCACCTCCAATGAGCTATTTAATCTCCTTAGCACCTGCAAATGAGGTCATCAAGCTGCAATCTGATTGAGGCTAAACTTCACCCCTTCACCCTTAAGCCTCAAATAGATCATAGATTATGTAACTTACTATATACTTATAATACTTAATATATAAAAATAGACCTATGTCCCTCTTGTTATATATAATATATTTATATTTAAATGCATGCCCATATTTACACCTCTATAAATGTCTTTTGCCTCCTAGTTCTATTTCCTTTTACTTTCCTCCTGTCCCTCTATCATGTTTGACCTTCATTTGGCTCTCAGTAATTCCTCTAAGCTATAATGCACTTGATCAAATCCCACCAGGCATTCTACATCCTCATTGCTATCTATTTTAGATCCCTTGTTGTTCCCTTGTCCCTGGATATGCTATGCCATTTCCCCCGCATAGTCCAGAAGCTCAGCTTTTGACTATGTCCAGAACCTTTTCAGCATGAGAGCAACAAGTCTCCACCAACAGATGATTAATGGCTATGCAGGAGATACATTAGCCTACAGCCATTATATGAGGCCCCTTGGCGTGGAACTACGTGGAAAGCAAAAATTTTACTCTGAACCAACAATGCCTCATGCTAGACTTGATAAGAGTATCAAATCCCTGTGGAGTTGCCAGGAGGGACCTAGGATAGAAGGCTAAGACCTCGGTCGAGGAGTTCTGGGTTTCTCCCTGCTGATGAATTCTCATCAGACCTCCTCATAGTAAAAGACTCCCACGTCTTCCTAAATCCAAAAAACGGTTTAGCGCAACTGGTTAAAAATGTCTGCCTTGAATATTGTTCTCTTTTAAGAACTATCTATCTGGTAGCAAAATGACTAAATATCAAGAATCTAGGGTATTGAGAATGAATGTGCAACCCAAAGAATGCAATCAGTATTACTAAACTGTACAAGTAGCCATAGATGATGAATTGATGTGTGCTTTTCTGTAAATTCTCAAAAAATAAGAAGAGGATAAATTTTTAAAGAATTTAATGAAAAAAAGAAAGAAAAATCATGGAAATAACCAGAGGTAGGAACTACCAAAGAACAGACCAATAAAAAGAGTCAAGGCAGATATTTGATCCTGAAATGAGCCTGCTTTCTGTCCTTGTTTGGAATGAATTATGTGCAGGTCAAAGGTGGAGGATATCTTAATTCTCTGGGTTCTTTGTGGACACACTTTAAACAAATGAACCATGTAGTTTAGTGATGCATACATTAAGAATGCGTAAAGTCTAGACATAGGCAAAAAATAAAGACTCAACAATGGCAATATAAAATAAAAAAGTCCCTAGACATTAGGTTCTGTTTTGTTTTGACACTAGATCTGGGGCAGGAGCTCTGTGGGGTCCCTGGACAAGCCTAGCAACTTCCACTATCTTCACAGTTCCACGTTGTCTTGAACAAAAGGGCTTATACATCAGATGTTGGTCAGGGCATAGACTCCAAGGTCATCTTAGGCCTCAGCAGGCCCATGGGACCATAAAGGTGGCCAAGTAATGGACACTGTCTCCCTTTTTCCCCTTGGACAGCCTTTCTGCCTCCTCTGCAAGCCCCCAAAGTGGATCCAACCACAGAAAGGCCAGATGATTGCCAAGGAAAATCTGAACTAGGGTCACTGTCTTCAGGAAGCAAAGTAAGAGAAGAAAGCAACTTGCTGGCTGTATGCAAATCCGCTGTCCCCACACACCATATTTTTACACAAAGAGCACGGGCACTGGGCAGCTCTTTTACAAACCATGCAACCCCTCACTTGTGCTGGGTGTGATATATGTGTGTGCACACGTTTTGTTAACGTGGGCACATTCTGTCAGAAAATTTGGTCACCCCCTCAGAAATCCAGAGATCAGATTCCTTGTGAGCTGCTTTCCAGAACCTTCTGGTGTGATGTCGGCTCAGATGCCCGAGGGATCACTGCCACTTAGGTCAGCTTGAGAGACTTCTGCCTGAGCAGCCAGCATGCCCACCTTGCCTGTCACAGGTTCACTCACATCCGGGATCAAATGCAGATACCCAGCATCCCACACAAGTCAGGCATGGTGTGGGAGCTGAGGCGTGTGGCAGCAACAAGGAAAATCGCCTGACCTCGGATCCTGTGTATTACTACTGCCTGACAATCTGGGTTTGTTACTAGGTTGTATTCAGCATCCAGGTGCATTGCCCTTCTATCTACCCTTAACCATAGCTCTGGGCATCTTCGTTTCTTTTCCATGCTCCTGATGACTATCCCCCACCTTGTTCCCCCAGACAGGAGTTCCCAGCACTTTTTAAATCCTACCCACTTTTCCTTCTCCCCTCCTTCATCCCTGTTCCTCCGGTAAAGATTCATAGTCATCTCTGCAACGTTGCGTGCCTCCAGCCCTCCTCATCAACTCTCACAGTGCCTTTGCCTTGGAAGGACTCTCCTAGCCAGAAGGTGCCCAACACTAGATGAGTCATGGTAGGTGCAGGCATCTATTGATTATCCAGTCGTCAGCAAGTTGATGCCAACTCTGGGAAAGCTTGTGAAACTACTCCATGGGGTTTTCAGGGCAGTAACTTCCCAGAAGCAGGTCATCAGGCCTTTATTTTAGTGAACCTCTGGGGTCTGTCCCACCTGGGCACTTCGATTGTCTCCGGATATGTATACAAGATTATATGGCTTCTAGAGATGGCAGAAAGTCCAGGTTTCCCCTGCATAAAGGAGTAAAGGCAAATAGGACCCTTAGAAGATCTTAGATATGCTTCAAACAGTCCCCAGGTCAGTGGATGGGATAGATGATGCTCTACCATATCAGGAAAGTCACCAATTCATCAGCTGTAAAGTTATCAGACCACAGATTTGGAAAGAGTTGCATAAAATTCTCATGTAGCTTAATCTTCTATGTCTAACTCGATAGCTGGGACGTTTGTCTGGTAAAGAATTTCCCACAGCCTTCATTTTGTCCATGATGTAAATGGGTAATGCCCTTAGCTGCTAAACCAAAAGGTTGGAGATTCAAGCCCATCCAGAAGAGGGATGGGGAAAGGAGAGGCAATCTAAGTCCCCCAAATCAGCAATTGAAAAGCCTATGGAGTATACTTTGAGACGTGTAGATGGAAGAGAGACAGTTGGCACAACAGCAACTCATTCCCACTTGGTAGATAACATCACTAGACACATTCATCTAGAATTTCAACTCACTATTCCTAAATTCTTCACACTAGTGGTCCTGACTCTGTTCATAAGGTTTTCCATGCTAATTCCTCAAAGCAGACAGTCTACTCCTTCTGTGTAATCTCTTCTTAGTCTGGAAACTGCCCAAACCTGATCCTTCTGGTATGTGAAATACCAGTGACAAAGCTTCCAGCATCTCAGCAACACACAAGCCACCACAGAATGAGAAGCTGGTTGACAAGTGGGGTTGTACGTAGCGTCATTCTCTTGTCCGTAGGGTCACCACAATTCAGAACTGACTCAAGGATGCATAACAACAACAGCAGCATAGTGGTCCTGCATTGGGTACATCTGTTGCACAAGGACTTTTAAAGCACTAAAGAGAAAGAAGGTCGCTTTGAAGAGCAAGGTGCCCCTAACCCAAGCCATGGCATTTTCCTTTTCCTCCAATGCATGTGAATGTGAGACACTGACTAAGAAAGACTGCATTCATAGGCATTCATTTGCATCATGGTGCTGATAATGGATACTAAAAGTACTTCTTTGGGGTCTTCAAAGAGAATAAGCAAGTATGTCTTGCAAGAGGTAAAGTCAGAATGGTTCTTCGAACCCTCTTTGGACAGAAGATGTCCCTGGAAAAGGACATCATGCTTGGTAAAATCATGGGGCAGTGAAAAAGAGAAAGACTCTTCACGAGGTAGCTTGACACAGTGAATGCAAGATAAATCGGCTCAGAGAGAACAATCCTGAGGATGGCCTAAGAGCTGGTAGTGTTTTATTCTGTCATACAGAGGGCCACTGCGAGTCAGAACAGACTTGACATCATCTACCAACAACAGTGGCCCTCAGGAGTCCTGGTGGTGAGGTCAATGGTTCAAACCCACTAGCCATGCCTTGCGAAAAAGAGGAGGTTGCCTGCTTTCATGAAGATTTGCAGTCTTGAAAATTCTAACCATCAGTTCTACTATGTCCTGTAGAGCTTTGGGTCATAAAAACTCCATGGCAATGGGTTTGGGTTTGGAGCTTTCATTTAGTGGTTCTTAGAGTCAACTCCCAAGCCCCAGTTTCAGTGAGAGGCACCCTTTCTTGGCTGCCTTTCAGGGTACAACCAGGTCTTATCCACATCTCAAACTCACTGCCATCCAGACCCGTCTGACTCACGGCGACCCTGAGAGGACTGAGTCAATCTGCCCCTGTGCGCTTCCGAGATGGAAGCTCCTAACAGGAGTTGATCTTTTCAACTTTCCCCCATGCAGTGGCTAGTAGTTTCAAACTCCTGACCTTGGGGTTAGCATGTGGCCAGATAGGGAACCCACTACTACACTGCCAGGGCTCCTCATTCAACCAAAGCAAGGCACCTAAGGAGGCTGGCTACAGAAGGACCGCTGAGATGAGAGGCCAGCTGTCTCCTATGAAGCCAGGTAGGGAGGGGAGTTGCGACTGCTCTCACTGACTAATTTTTGTTAGGTTCAAAAAACTTACCGTTTCCTAAAAAGGATATTAGGTTAAAACATGACAAGTCATGGAGTGGAAGCAGCTCAACCGCAGCTAGCGTTTTTGTTTGGTTGGTTATTTGTCTTTAAATTAATAGGTGGGTAACCTGATAGTGAATGTTCTAGTCCCAAAGGCCTGGTGGGTTAAGCATTGGGCTGCAAATGGTAATGTAGACAGATCAAACTCACTGGGAGCCCTGGCACTCACCGTTGTGCGGCTGGCCTCAAGGTCAGCAGTTCAAAATAATCAACATCGCTTTAGGAGAAAAATGAGGCTTCCTACTTCCAGAAACAGATAGGGTGCTGGAAACTCCCAGAGGCAAGTCGACCCTGTCCTCTGGGATCATTCTGAGGCAGCAGTTTGGTTTGGTTTTCTACACAGATTGAGTAAGCATGATAAAAGTCTACAACCTTGGGACCGAGCCCCCATGGTGTAGTGGTTGAGTGCGGGACCGCGGCCCACAGGGTTGGTGGTTCAAATCCAGCAGCGGCTCTCCAGGAGAAGGTGGAGCCTCCTACTCCCACCAGGGGACAGTGATGCCCCCACACACACACACAAAAAGACTACAACCTTGAAGAACACTTGTCCTGATTTCATGCCATGCAATATGCCTTTTTCTGTTCACACAACTGCTCGATCCACTTCTAAGTTACACATGAGCACAGTACAGCACAACATGATTCCCATTCTTCTCAGGGTTGTCCATAATGTTCTATGATCCACACGGTTGAAGGAATGCCTTAGCATAGTTGATAAAACACAAGGGGAAAATGCCAGGTACAAATTACATGAATAACAATGACTACCAAAAATGTTCAAGGATTGAATATAGTGACAATTGTACAATTCTTCTGATATGATTGAATTGTATGACATGTGGATGAGGTGCTAATAAAACCCTTTTTAAACCGGTATTTGTTACAAACAAAAAAAATACCAGGTACTCTCTGCTTTCAGCCCCAATCCATCTGACATCAGCAATGACATCCTTGTTCACGTCCTCTTCTGAATCCAGCCTGCCGCTCTCACAGCTCTCAGATAATGCACTGCTGCAGCCATTCTCAGATGACGTTCAACAAAAATTTACTTGCACGTGACATCAGTGACAGTGTTGTATAGTTTGAGCACTGTGTTGCATCACCTTTCTTTGGAAGGAATATTTTCTAGTCATTTAGCCCAGTAGCTGTCTTCCAAATTTCCTGGCATAAACAAGTGAGTGTTTCCAGTGTTTCATCATCTCGTTGCAGCATTTCAATGGTATTCCATCAATTCCTGAAGCCTTGCTTTTGGCTCGTGCCTTCGATGGAGCTTGAATTTCTTCCTTCGGGACCATTGGTTCTTGCTCATTTGTTACCTGCTGAAATGGCTGAATGTTAACTAGTTCTTTTTAATAGAGTAACTCTGTATATCCTTTAATTCTCTTCTTATCTGCATCATTCAATATTTTCCCATAGAATACTTCAATATTGCAACTCGAGGCTTGAATTGTTTTCTTGAGCTCTTTCAGTTTAAGATAGGCTGTTTAAGATGTTTTTCTTTGTGGCTTTCTGGTCCCTGGATATTTTTTATACTATTTTACTTTGTCTTCTGAAGCTGCCCTTGAAATTTTTCTGTATATATATATATATATATATATATATATATATATATATATATATATAAAACTTATGACACTATCAGTGTTAAAACTGGAACTACAACGAGGAATAAAGTAGTTTCAGAGTCTAGAAACTTGCACCTAGAACTTCGGTCTTCACAGATCCTACACCTTCCCTGAAAAAAAAATCCATCAGCAATATCACAATCTCCAACACCGCCAGTCCCTCAGGCACACACACACACCCCAATCCCACCTGCTGGGACCCTCGGAGTCAGAGCAAAAACCTCCAACACTAGCTTGAGTGCTTCTTCTGTATCCAAAGAAGCCGGGGGTCCCTCTCCTAAGGATTGGAGTTAGGATTGGGTGACTTTCCCTTTTGCTTCCCAGCATCTATTTGCGTCAACCACGCTTCACTGGCCTGGCAGCTTCCCCACGGAGCTAACGTTTCTGTGAGCGAGGGCAGCCAGGGTGCCAACAACTGCCCTACCCTGAGCGGGGAAGTGGAGCCATTTGTAAACCAGGGTTCCTACGGTTTCACCAGTAATTGACTCCTGTGCAGAGTCAGGGGCTCAGACTCGCCTGGGCATTCTGGAAAAGGCCTTTCCCTGACCCAGCAGCACAGAACAAGAAGCTCCCCAAGGGATCCTACACAGTTCTGAGGTCTCCGGTCTCAGGTCAGTGCTGCCCACTCTTAACAGGAGTATGGGGCTGGGGGTAGAGGGTCCCCTGGGTGTCTGTCTCAGTGTTAGAGTCTAAGGTCCACGTGGTGGCGCTCTTGCTCAAATACCAGGCTCGTGATTGCCAGACGTCGAAACCAGAGGAACTGTCATTAGGGCAAGGGAGAGCAAGAGCCAGCCTCAGGGACAGGGGGGTTCTAGACTCATTTGAAGACTTAGCTCTCCTTGGAATGAGTTCCAGCAGGCCCTTCCCGGCCTGGTGTCTCAGCAGCCTGCGTCCCTGAGGTGCTGCCGCTGTGTTGACCGCAGATGGGTGAGACGCAGAGTCGGATGAGGTGTTCCAGACCTTGCTTGCCTGTCAGGGTGTGAAGTTCCCCTTAGCCACACCCTCTACACTGGTTTCTTGGCAACAGTCTCTTCATCTGTACAACAGCCTCCTCCTGGCATCTGCCTCACAGGGTCGATGGCGGATAGTACTTGCCCGACCCAGAGGAAGCTCTCAGTTCGTGTTCAGGGTGCTACTTTTTCTTGCATTGGAAATTGTCCAGAACCAGTAGTTCTTTGGGTCCTCATCTCTGTGAAATGGCCAAGCAAGGGTGGTCACAAAGGAATTCAAATTTCTCTTTGTAGCATGTCTCCTCCTTTGGGGAACAGCATCCTGATGGGGTTGTTGGGTAAGCATCAGACTGCTAACCACAAGGTCAAATGGTTCAAACCCACCAGCCACTCTGCAGAAGGAAGACAAAGCTAGCCGCTCCCATAAGGATCTGTAGCTTCAGAAACCCTGTGTAAGATCGCTTTGAGGGCTGAACCCTGGTGGCGCAGTGGTTGTGCGCAGGACTGTGGCCTACTGGGTTGGAGGTTCAAATCCAACAGCAACTCTCCAAGAGCAAGGCTGGACTTCCTACTCCCACCACCAGAGCGCAGTGACGCCCCCCCCCCCCACCACCACCGAAAAAAAAGATCGCTTTGAGTAGGTAATCCACTGATCCAGGGCATGGCTTGATTTGGGGGGTCTACATTTTGAGGGGATTGCATATACATTTGTTTCATAGGGGCTTCCTGGGATACTGAGGCAAAGTAGGGAGTACCTTGATGGCCTCAGTGTCACAGAGGGAAGCCTGTTAGGTGAGCCACCATAGTTACTAAACTAGAGATTGATAGACTGAGGACCCGTCTTCTGCCTTATATGCATGTCCCCACACCACCCTGTCCTTCCTGACAAGAGAAGACAAGTGTTCTTGAATGCTCACTTCCTATTACTACCAAGTCTAAGAAACAACACGCCTCAACTGTGCACATATTTTCAACCATGCCTATGGATGAAAGTGATTTGATCTGAGTGTGTTACGCACAAAATGAAAGTGATGCACATAGACGGATAGGTTTCCAGGACAGGAGGATGAGGCTTGGAATTCCTAGCTGCCCGGTGCCTGTTTCTTTTCTTCTGAAACAGCACAGCATCCAGGCTTCCAGTTCTTCTGAACACTCCAGAGTGCTGAAAACCCGGGGCACAGACTGTGCAATGACCACACACACACACACACACACACACACCTGCAGCATGTCATATGTTTAGTGTAAAGAGCAAAATGCACAGCTTGACCAGGAGGCAGCAGTAGAATCATCAAGCTAAAACACAAGATGCTTACACATATAAATCACAAATATTTCGCACTCAGGGACCCGCTTGCCTATCCAGCTAACGTTGTTCACGGAGAAATTGAGATCCACAAGCGGGTTGGCAAGTGCTGGCCCCAGACAATGCAAATGATCAATGCCTGCGCCAGACGAAACTCCACTCTCACCATGAATCTGAATGTGCAAGAGCACGATTGTCTCCTCCTCCCCGAGAGCCTTGCATCTTAATCATGTGATGGAAAATATGTTAATTTCGGAAGCCAGCAAAGCTGATAGCCTCTAAGAAAGGAGCATCGTTCATACCCCTGGTCTTCTGAACACGTGAAGAATCAAGACATAAACACGGGCCCTTGTGATGTCCTTGGAACTCTTCGTAACCTGTCCATGCCAAATCTGAGTTCTCTCCGCCATGGTTTTCCTAAAAGAGTCAGGGGATATTGAGTAAACAGTGGTCCCTCTTTCCCTTCCCTTGAAGAGCGTCAGCACCAGTTTCTTGTGAAGCTCTTTAAACAGGGTCCTGCATACAGAATACCTGTATGGCGCATTTTGCCAGTCTTCTTCAGACAATGAGAAGCTGAGGCTCTGAAAATTAGCGGATGTCCTGCTCCCTGAGGGGCCATGTTTGTTCTCTGTAGTTCCAGAGAAGAGTAAGCAAAGAGGGAGGAGAGGCAAATGCACCTAGAATATTTTTAGGTGTGCTGCTGCTGCTATGATTGGCAGCCCCATGCACACTAGGGCCAAATACTTCCATGTCCTCCCCTTCCCCAGGATGGATTGGGATGCAGGTAGTGTTTCCCCTTGCTGGTTTTCATCAAGTTTTAAAAATGGGATCAATGGGTGAATGGGTAGGTAGACAAGAGGGATAGCTAGATGAAGGGATAGAGGTGTAAAGGGGAAAAGATGTTTGATACCATGAAAAGTTTTTTTTTTCCTCACAGCTCAGTAACCCAGTTTGCGGGGAGGGGTGCGCTGCTTTGTTGGGATGTGCAATGAGTTTCCTTTCTACGAAAATATTCCCACACCCATCAGCACTCATCTTGTATAGCTGGAGCACCAGATCATCTTGAAAGCAGCCTGGTGGGTGGGTGTGGGCTTGGGGGGAGAACTTAGGAGATCCTTCAGGTCCTATTAGCCCATGGTTTTTGATGCACAGGGAAAGAAAGGGAGAGGGGTGATTTTTGTCTCCAGGTTTAAGAACATGAAGCTGAGAATTCCAACAGATTTCAGGCTTTTCTGTCTGTGTTCGTGTGGATATACTAGAGAAATGCATGGATACTCACATGTGAGCAAGAAAGAGATTTATATACAAGAGCAGTTGAATATTGAGAAAACATCATAGCCCAGCCCAGATTAAGTCCATAAGTCCACTATCAGTCCACATGTCTGATACCAATCTCTATATAAAGTCCTCTTCAGTCTCATGAAACACATGCAATGATGCCAAATGCAGGAAGACCACAGGCCAGTAGGTGCAATGTCTTGTGGATCCAGTGGGGAGAAAAGCATCTCAGCGCTGGCAGGGGGCTCCACAGGGCTCCTCCAGTTCCCAGGGCATGGGGTCTGTCAGCGTAGTGCCGTGTGTCTCATCAGTAGAGTGTCTCTGAGGGAGTCAGCATGGAGAGAGAGTGCGTCTCCCACTTCCAAGGAGGAATACCGGAGTTTCCAGAATCCTCAGGAGAAGGCCATCACCACACAGAGGCCTCATTGGCTATTTCCTGATTGACAGACTAGACTCCACCCCTACACTCCTAATCTTTTTAAATTGACAAAAGATTGTATAACTACCACACCATCCCTCAATCTGGTCCCATGCTCCTTTATGGGATTTCTGCCACAATCAGGCAACCTTGTCACACTTGCACTGCTCTCAAGAGCAGTGGTTTCATTTACAAAATACTCCACTGGTTTCATTTACAAAATATGGATGTGTCTTCTTAAGTTTGAAACTCAGGAGCGATCAAATGGGGAGCGTGGTCTTTTTAGAGGCAGATTAATTATACAGTCAACCTGACTGTCGGGACTAGAGTAAGAGTCCTGGGTTTACTGAACGAGGAGAGTTTAATACCAAGTCGGTATCAGGAGGGGCCAAAGTCAGCTAGAGCAATCTTTCCTCGAGCTTCTTTCTAAAGCCAACCTGGCGACCACCAAGCTAAGAGCGCAAACGTCTCCCAAAGAGACCTGGGGTCATTGGCTAGCAAAGGGGAGAAAGGATAATCAAAGATCCAAGACTGGAAGGAGGGGGTGGAAAAGGGAGACTGATTCCCATTCTTTGAGGCTACACAGGCTGGTTTCAAACAAGACAAAATCAGAAGGGCGTTCATCCCTCCCCCCCAAAGTGGATCTGGATGCTTATCCCATCTCACCATATGTCCTCCTTCTTCAAAAAGTGATCTTCAGGGTTCCCCTTCACCCGGACAGGCACCACATTCAATATTTGGAACGGTGGCCTCTGAGGCCCAAGTTTCCTGGGCAGTGAGGGGAGGAACTGGGGGGTGGGGGGCCTTTGGACTTGCATCTCCCCCACCTTCCAAGGCAGAACTTTTGGGAACTCCCCCAAGAGGATCCTGTCTGAGAAGAGTCGTTAAGATGTATTTGGGTTTTATTTTGCTTTTTTTTCTTGATGCAAGGGGGATACGTGAATTGACCTATTGTGGGAAGATGGGATCATGTGCTTTGGAAACCACAAACAACAAAAGGCCAAGAAACAGGTTCACACCACCAAGGGCCAGGAAAGGCCCCAGTACCTTTCTCTGGGGACAAGACTTCTGACATCCCCGGATGTCCACACAGGGAGATTCATGTCTGGTTCTGCCAGACATGCTCTGCTTGCAGAGCACATTGGACTAGGCTTAAAAAGAGTTTTAGTTATTGTCTTTTATTTCTTTCCATGGTGCTGATTCCCCCTTCGAGGGTCTCTAAAGAGACTCCCAAAGCTGAGACTCAACTCACACAAGCAGCCTCTCTCAACACAAAACCTTCATTCATCTTCTCTTGTGTCCTGGTGGCAGGGGGAGGGCCACAGCACTTGAGTTTTAGACTCTGCAGGTTGATGGACTTGAGTCTGCCTTCTTCCCCTCTGTTCTCCCCCAGCCCCCTGGTGGCCGGGCTCAGCTTGGTTCACTGGCTTGGTCATCAGACAGTTGACAGGGAAGCTACCTGTGCCGGGCGCGAGGGAGATTTGGATGCATGCGACAGGATGGCCTGACCCCAAGGTGTTCTGAGTTGAACAGAAGGATTATTCACACAGCAACATGTATAATCTTTTAAGATAAATAAACTGCAGCCCAAATAGGATAAGCCAACAGGGAGGGCCCTCAGGGGGTCTTCTCCCACTCCACCGGTCGCACCCTGGGCTGACAGTAAATAGCCACCACATGTCTTTTTCTGAGGATGGGAGCCACGTGTAGGAGTGCCCATTGCCTGTTAGTCTGTGAGGCAAACCCTGGGCTAGGTGCAAGTTCTCATGTCCCTTCCCCACGCTGAGGCCAGACGCTTCCAGTGCTTGCAAGTCACCCAGTCTTACTGCCCTTCCCAGGATTTGTCCCAAAGGAAGAATCGAGCACCAGAACACTGGAGCCGCTACCCCTGGGAGAGCCAAGTAAGTACACCGAAAACCAGAAACCCAGGCTGACTTTGACCTCCGCTCCATGCACCCTCACCTCCTCTCCAAGCCCACCTCTCTACAAGGTGAATCCGCTTCTCTTTTCTTGGTCACTTTGTTCTAAGGGGTAAAGGGTGCTTTTGAAAGACTTAAGTGTGTGTGTGTGTGTGTGTGTGTGTGTGTGTTCGGCATTTGGGGGGGGGGTGTCAGATTGATAAAACATCGCTACAGCTGAGAGTGATGAAGAATTGAAGCATGTGCTGATGGAGATGAAAGACGGCCTTCCCTACAGCCCACACGGTGACAAAAGAAAACAACAATCCTCACAAGAGCGCCAATAGACAACGCCAGAATAAACTAACCCAATATTGACCTTTTCAAAGATTTCATTTGACTCGGATCCGGAATCAATACCCCCGGAAACAGCCCTCACGAGCTCCCACGG
>PVJH01003846.1:0-73448 GCA_004026705.1 Nesogale talazaci | reverse complement strand
AACATAGTGACCGCCACAAAGGCCTCCACCATAGAGCACGGGCAGCCAGGGTGGCCGAGCACTGAGCAGGGTTTGCCTCCTGTGGTCCATGCGGTTGCTGTGAGCCGGCATCCACGTGACGTTTCCATCCACGTGACGGTTCCTAACCACGGCAGGCTGCAGCAGAGCGCCAGGCCACAAAGGACAACGACGGAAGATGGCGTGGGGCAGGGACGGCGCTCCGGTGAGAAAGGATGATCGCCAGCACCGGGGTGGGAAATCCGAGCGAAAGGGGGCAGATCCAAGCGACCTAGAGAAGACAGAGTCTCGCAGGCTGGAGATGCGGGTGAAAGTCAGTCCGAGATTCTCCCGCACCTGGGGAAACCGCGCTGTGATGAGGATGGCCGGGCAGTAAGGAGAGATGGCGGCTGTCTGTCATCTGTCCTACGGCAGCTCTGTCGGGCGCTGTCACGGGGTGACGTGTGCACCCAGGAGGACCCCGACTGTCATCAGGCTCTGTCGCTGTGGATGTGACTTGCTTTGCATAGAGCGTCTTTGCAGAGACCCTGAACTCTGGAGACATGCAGCCACCCTGCTGAGCACTGATGACATCTTGCTAAGAAGGGGAGAATAGATAGAAAGAGACGCGGGTGGAAGAGTCCCAAGGGAACATGAGGCTGCGAGCGCTATCCGGATTACAAAATAGACGAGATCGGAAAGGAGGCTCCTTAGCGCTTTCAGAAAGGATATGGTGCTGTTGGCACCTGATGTCAGACTTACCGCTTCCTGGACAGTGAGAGAAGCAGTTTGGCTTGTTTTAAGTCACCTAGTTGGGAGGTGCCATCCCCAGTGTCAGTCCATCACATAGAGGGTCTTCCACCTTCCCTCTGCCCCTCTGCTCTGTCAAGCATAATGGCCTTCCCCAGGGGCTGATCTCTCCTGACATGTCCGAAGAATGTGAGACACAGTCTCATCCTCCATGCCTCAAGGACAGGGGTCCTCAAGCTTTTTAAACAGGAGGGCCAGTTCACTGTTCCTCAGATTGTTGAAGGGCCAAACAATAGCTTTTAAAAACACCATGAACAAATTCACTGTGGGCCTGGGACAGCAGCGTCAGCAAAAACATCCAGTGGGCCAGATAAATGTCCTCAGCGGGCTGCATGTGGCCCGAGGGCTGTAGTTTGAGGACCCTTGCTCTAAGGCGCACTCTGGCCATCCTTTTTCCAAGACAGGTTTATTTGTCCTCTGGGCAGTCCCTGGCACTTTCAGTATTGTTCACCAGGACCACAATTCAAATGCATGGATTCTTCTCAGAGCTTCCTTGGTTGCGCTCCCCTTGAATTGAGGCTGACTCATAGCCCCCTTCTAAGACTAGGTCAGCACAGGTCCGGAGGGTCTTTGAGACTGTTAGTCTTTGCAGAAGTAGAAAGTGAACATAAAGGAAGAAGAAAAAGAGGCCAAAAGCCTGAAGAATCTCAACACTAGGTAGATAGGAACGATGACCTGGAAGATACCATAAAGGAGGGTCCAGAGAAAAACAGGAAGGCACCAGACTCTGCAAGTTCAGGGGAAGTACTCACAGACTCCCCCAGAACATCACTGAAAGTCAGCCACCAATGCGCTGGGAGTCTCAACCCTGCTGCCTGGGAGACTACCCAGAAGAGGTTTTTTTTTTTTTTTTTAATTAGAAATGCCTCATTTCGGCCTTGCTATGCATAAGGTTTTCAGCAATTGCTTCTCCCAAAGTGGGCAGCTGTCTCTTCTTTGACGTTGGAAGCTCCACTGTATGCTGTTCACTTTGGCTGACCCTGCTGGCATTTGAAATGCAGGTGGCAGGGCCTCCAGCATCAGCACACAGATCACTGCTGTACAACCAGCTGGCAGAGGGAACTGTAGTGCTGGAGCTGAAGATCGAAACTGCCATGGACTGACAGCTAAAAGGACGATCAGATCTGTCTTGGAAGGATGGTCAGAGTGCTCCATAGAGGCAAGGAAAGGGAGCGTTTGTCTTATAGTGAGATTCGATCTGACATGCTTCAGACACATTGTCAGGAGAAGCCAATCCCTGGAGAAGGAGGTCAGGTTGGGACACGGGCAGCGAAACAAAGAAAGACTCCCAACAAGATGGATGGACAACGTGGCAGCAACCACGGAAGCCAGCATAGGGACCATTGTGAGGTCGGCACAGGGTGTTCCATGCGTCTGCTCTTCCTGGGGTCACTGTGGATCTGATGTGACTGGATGACATCACACGATGACACACCTGCTAAATTAATCAGACCTGAGGACCATAGGCTTCCCTGGGGAGCTCTTTAGAAAGACAGACTTTCAGGCCCCAGCTGGTGAACCCTGGCAGTCACTGGGCAGCTGGCGAGGCTCCCCGGGCTGATCAGGAGGGTGTGCAGTTACCCGCTCAGGAGGGTGTGCAGGCCCCCTTCTGGGTTAAAGGTGTTTATGGGACTCTGCTGGGTGCGAGTGTCTGATGCATACTCAGGGCCTGGGAAGTGCTGGCCAGAAGCGCCCAGCAGCCCCATGCTGATCTCTGGGATTGGCCCAGGTAGCCAGAAAACGAAGCCATTGAGGAACTTGGCAGGTTGATTGCTGTTGACCCTCCACCTTATCCTCTCCCCTCTGTAATCTGAAAACCCGGCTCCTGTTGGAGTTCATTAGATGGGGGAGGGGGCTGCCATCTTCTGATCAGCATGATTGCCCCTCAGTGATCCCTGTCATCAGTGTGGTCTGAGAAAACAGGCCAGGTAGGGTGGATAGTGGGAGTCACAGTCACCCCAACAGCAGTCACCAACCCAGGAAGAAAATTGAGCTTAACACATCGAGGAAGACTTCACTGTCTTAAGACTTCACTAGCTGTGAAAAGGACCCCTGGATGCTGAACCCAGTTCAAGACACATGGGGAAAAAAAACAGTGCCTGGGAAGAGCCAAGTGGAAGCGACAACACCCACATCTTTTATTCTTTTTTGTTTTTGTTTTTCAATCCTCTTTGGGTCTTACCCTAATTCACATTGTTCTTTAGCAAAAATTTGCTTTCCTTTTGAAAGGCAAGGTGAGAACAAGAGGGGAAGGCTCAAACTTCTGAGCACACAGCCTCTTGGGGATCTTGTTAAAATGCAGGGTGGATCCCATAGCTCCTGGGTGGAGTAGGACGGGGCGGCGTGGCTCCTCACCGGGCTGGATGGCGGCTAGCCCGGAAGAGCACCACTGACACCTGGTGGGCACAAGTGGCATGGCACGCGTGAGCCTGGGAACTAGCGCGTGTGCGCCTGGAGGGAACACCTGGCTGGCAGAATCCGCCCGCAGAGCAGGTCTGCTTCTCTTCCGCTTGGTCCTTTCCATGGCATCTTCACAATGCACTTCCGGATTGCATTTGCTCCTTGCCCTCTCCATCTCGGGAATCAAGCTGGCTATGGGGAGTTTGAGAGTAAGAGCACGGAAGGGATGAATGTGAAGGAGGAATTAGCTTGCACGATCTGCCAAGGAGCACTTAGAGTCACGTGATCTGCGTGCGGCTGGAGAAGAGACCAGGCCCCGGCCACT
The DNA here is from genome assembly GCA_004026705.1 of Nesogale talazaci. NCBI lineage: Eukaryota > Metazoa > Chordata > Mammalia > Afrosoricida > Tenrecidae > Nesogale > Nesogale talazaci. The sequence goes on along the minus strand of PVJH01003846.1, from coordinate 69,916 downwards.
TGGGGTAACCCCTCCGTCTCCCAGGGGCTGCAAAGCCACGCTCCTTTGCCAGGCAGTAAAGGGTGGGACTCGTCTATTAAATGGACTGATTCTGCTATATTCCTTATCGATAACTATTTCTCAGCAATTCTCTTGCCTGCGTGAACACGTGTCCATCTCTTGCTTTTGTTTGTTAAAGGGTGAAACCAAAACACCCCTCCCTAAGGAGGCCTCGCTCCTCCTGGGAATGGGTAAACTCAAATTGTGCATGAGCAATGCGGGGGAGGGGGGTGCGGAGAGAGAGAAGGGGCGAGGGTGACACATCCTGGTGACAGGGTAGGGAGATCCAGGCTTGTCTGGTGTCTGTACCCCATTCCCTGAGGGTTGTGCGAGTCCCCCTGCCTCTTTTGTGACCCTCACCCAGGAATTTCTAACTTCTTTTCCTCCAAGCAATGCCATTTTGAAATATGTTTGCTTCCCAAGTGGAAGCTATTAAATAATTCATTGTCCTGGGTCTTGTGAATCAAACAGATATACGGCTTCTAATAAGAACGTCTGCTGATCAATGTTGAATAATCAGTTTGCTCTTAGGGAGACAAAATGAGTTCAAGAAGCAGAAGCCATGAAAAGACTCATCCTTGCCTTCTCTTCCGACCATGTCTCCTATTAGCCTTGCAAGGGTTGACGATAACGTGCAATACTCTTCCCCACCTCCCACCCCGCTACCATAACCTCCACATATTCCCAGAGATCTAGAAATCCCTTAGAAGGTGGGACCAAATGCCTCAGGCGCTACCAAATTCATGGGGGTGGGGGGCGGGCGGGGAGAGGGGGCTGGCACCCGCAGAGCCTAAAATAGTGCCAACCAACCCTTGCTGATTGCATGTAAGCTGTGTGTGGATGGACTTCTTGGTTTCATGCCCAGAGAAAGGAGGGCGAAGATTTGCTCTCCTTCCGCCATTCCCACCCCTCCGCCTCACAGATTCTCTGCCTCTGTCTAGACCCAACACATCCCAAAGAAAGTCGAGCACAAGAGTCCCAGGGTCTCTATCTCAGCGGTGTCACCCATCTCTGCATCTGCAGAGTCTCCACCTGGGGAAATGGTCTGACCTGTCCTGAGAATCCAAACGCAGCCCTGGAAGCGGGTGCTAGCCCAAGAATCTGTGACCATTGGAATGCCAGTTGGGGTCTGGATAAAGACCAAAAAGAGTGAGTGAAGGCCCCGAGGGACCCCATGGGAGAGTGTGAGACTAACAGAGCCCTTGTCCGTCCGTTCCTCAGACTGCAAGGTCGACTTGTCATTTGTTATCGATGGGAGTTCGAGCATTGGCAAACGCCGATTCCACATCCAGAAGCAGTTCCTAGCTGACGTTGCCCACGCTCTAGACCTCGGCCCCGCCGGTCCGCTGATGGGTGTCGTTCAGTATGGGTAAGTGCGGCTCGTCCCCGAGAGACGCTGCTCCCTCGGTTCCATACCATGCGTAGACGATAGACCACACACACTAGAACACAGGCCGGCGTTCTTCCTTAACGCAGAGGAAACAGAAGCGCACTAGATGCCCCTTGAGACTTTCAGAAAGAACCCCTGGCCAGCGAGAGGGTCAAGGCTAACACTTAGAGACCTTTATTTAAAGGTCTATTTTTCTTTAATCCCCTTGGATTGGTTCTGACTCATAGGACCCTACAGGTCAGAGCACAGCTGTCCCAGAGAGTCTCTTAGACTGTGCTCTTTGTGGGACCAGTCTACACTGGCCCCATAGTTCTCTCTCAAAGCAGCCAGGAAACAGGAAGAAAGCGCTGGCCTTTGGTTAGTGGCCACGCACCTAAGCATTACACAAGTTGGGAAAGGACAGGCCAATCAATGCTTGTGAGCGTTTGCACTCGAGGTTGTAGAGAAAGTAGCTATTTGCTTGGGAATCAGGAGAGCTGGGTTCCAATGCTAGCCCTGAGCCCAGTACATGGCATGGTCTTGGTCCAAGCCTTGCCCTCTCTGATCTACAGACAGAGAAGGTTCAAGTCCCCTGCAGACCCTGACTGGAAAAAGGAAAGCATGTGTTTGTGGGGTTGTCCCATCTGTACATGAAAGGCCAAGGCAACCCCGGAGTCTGCTGATCATTTTCTTTGGAGTCCACTCCCTCTGCCAAAAGATGGGGAGCTTCAATTGGTCAGATAACCACAGGCCTCTGTGGCAGCCCCGGAGGTGTTGGCCAGGCGGTGGGCGAGACTGGACAGGAAATGGGCTGGCTTGGCAAGCAGTTGTCTGTGCCACGGACTCTCAGTTCATTTGTTATTTTATTTCGGGAAATTGGGATCTTGTATTGACATCCAGTTTTAACCTTCTTTTCTCCTATTTGGGAATATGAATTGATTTTTTTTGATATTTAGTTCTCTGTACCTTATATTGAGTTTCCTTTCAATCACTATGTAATGTCTTCCTTGGTCTCTAATGATGGCTTTGCCCTAACGTCTATTTTATCAGAGATTATTACTATTTTTATTTTATTTTTTTTCATGATTTTATTGGGGGCTCTTAAACATTGAATACATAATTTGTATCAAGCATATTTGTACATATGTTGTCATATTCACTTCCAAATGTTTTTCTACTTGAGCTCTTGGTAGACGCTCCTCTTTCCCCCTCTTTTTCAAAAAAAATCAAAAAAATGGGAGCCGTACAACTCCCATCACGATCAACACACATGTCAATTGTAGGCAGACCACATTTGCACACCTGTTGCCATCATTACCCCCAAAATATTCTCCCTCCACTTAGACCCCTAGTACCAGCTCCCCATATTTCCCCTTCCTCCCCCTTCCCCTTCCCCCATGAACCCTTGATAATTTACGCATTGTTATTACTTTTTCATATTGTACACTGTCCAATGTGCCCCTTCACTCACTTCCTTGTTATCTGTACCTCAGAACTGATCTTATTACAGCTATCAATAACTTTTTTTCCCCAATGGTGATACGGATATTGGCAGGTAATGCAGGCAGGTGCAGGATTATGAACAGAACTCCTTGCTACCTGTATCTTGAGGAATTTGTAAGTGAAAGAAAAAAGGACTTGTAGGTGACTTAGAATCGTGCTGTGGTTCCTAGTTAGCCTGACGTGAACATTCGGCTGCTCACCTTAAGGGGAACGAACTCCAGCGAGCAGGGTGGGGGGCAGGATTCTGAGACCGGCAAGTTTAGGGGAATAGAAAGCCCGGTCTTTCTCCCTCACAGCTGCTGGTGGCTTCAAAGTGCCCATCATGCAGATCGCAGCCCAACCCAGAACCCCTCCACCGCCATGCCTGCCTCCCCCGGTTCAGCCCCACCCCCACCCCACACCCACCTCACAGAGGGAGGAAGAGGAGGCTTTCTGGTCTTGTGAAGAGTTACCATCCTGGAAACGCACAAGGACAGTTGTGACTCAGCCTGACGGGATCACTAGGAGTGGGACTCGACTTGAGGACAGTGAAGGGGTTGTTGTTGTTTGTGGTTGTTGTTGTTGTTTCAGTACCAGAAGAGAAGCCTTGAAGGTGCTGTTGGGTAAGCCTGGGAGGCTCACCACAGGGTCGAAGTTCAAATCCCCAGCCTCTCCTCAGGAGAAAGAAAGAAGGCAGTTTGGATTGTGGGTCTCTCCCTCCTGCAGGCCTGTCAAGACTCCCACCTCACAAACCAGGTTCTTGACACAGCTCCCGAGTCTCCAGCTCAAGGCTTTTACCAGTCCCTTCTCCTGTTCCGGTGACTGGGACAATTGACCGCCAGTGCAATCATCCCAGTCTGGCCCTGGTTTGCTGCCTTGGCCCAGATGGAACCAGCTTGAATTCCAGCACAACAGGGCCAGCAGAGTTATCTATCAGCCCACATTCCTACAGCAGGGGGCTGCCAATCAAAAGCACAAGCATCAATCTCAAATACGAGTGACTCTTGAGGCCTTGAGGGCAGGAAAATGACGGCATACACTGAAACACGTTCCCCAAAGGACCATTACACCCGAGATGATGCCCTCCCAGAAGTTGATGGCTTGGCTCAGAGTGGCAGTCACAGCTCATTAGCATCTCCTGAAAGTGGAAAACATGCAGGCGCATGAAGGGGTCTGCCATCCTCCTTCAAAGCCTCCCAGGAGCCTCTCAGAGCAGCAGTCTAGCTGATGTTGTCTGTATTGATGACCAATCCAAAAGGCAAGCCCAGTGTCTTCAAGTTGTGTCCGACTCATGGTGACCCATCTATTAGAGACGAGAAGGATCCTGTGATCTGAGCTGTCATCCCTGGGAAGCAGATGGCCAGAGGTTGTCTCCACGGGGCTGCTGGTTGAGTTTGAAGCGCCATGATTTAGGTTAGGAGTTGAGGGCAAACCACTCACACCACCCAGGGAGCCCTGCTGGCGTGGTGGCTACATATTGGGCTGAGAGCCACAAACCACTGCTTTGCAGGAGGAAGGCAACCTTGGAAACCCACAAGGGAGGAAGGAAGGGAAGAGAGAAGAGAGGGAGGAAGGAAGAAAGGAAGGAAGGAAGGAAGGAAGGAAGCCACAGGAGCAAAGTTCTCCCCTGTCCTAAAGGGTCACTACGAGTTGGAATCAATAGCAGTTGGTATTTGCATTGTCAAGAGAGATAAATATTAAGATAAACAAAAGCTGGTGTTTCCCTAGGAGTTTAGAATGTCTTTCATTTTAGAACTAAATTCCAGTAACACATTTAGCATTTTGTGGTGAAGAAAGTTAACAGATTATTCTGGTGAGGTAATTTAAGAGAGTCATTTACAGACTCTGTAGAAAACCAGAGTCAATGTATAAAAAAAAATAACCAATTGCTGAAAATGCTAACTCTCGATGTCAAATTATCTACCTTGAGGATTTTGATTTGAACTAGGAAAAAAATATACATGAGATTGTTTTTCTGGTTTTCCAAATGTCAGCCCATTTCCACTCCTGTTATGTTTTTAAAGACATCAAACTGACAGCAGCTTCTCTGGGGAGGAAATCCTGGCGTTTGAGGACCAACTGTCTCTGGCCAGTTTTATTTGGGGCTCAAAGCTGGATGTGCTATCTTGTATTAAAAATAGCCATGCTGGAAGCTTGTGTACACTGAAGTTTATAGCACAATATGAAAATAAGGTGCTAAAAATGTCAGGGAAAAGAGGAATGGCATGAGAATCGTGTTGTGCATAGATGAGAAGATGAATTCAAGAGCAAATGTGTCAGGAAAGAAAAGGCGATTCAATGAAGACACTCCCTGTCCCCAAACTACAGCATCCCACTTCTCTCTATGCTAAAGTGACCAGATTTTAACAATGGTAAAGCAAGACACCATTGACCAGGGGGAAGGGTTGTAAGCAGAGGGCGTGTATGCCTTTCCTGTTCCCCCACCATTCCCTAGCTTGTCGTGCATTCTCTCCAAAAATTGGGACTTTTTTAAAATGCCGTGGGATGTGGGGAACATTGTTTAAAATCGGGACTGTCCCGCCAAAAGTGGGACATCTGGTCACTTTATCGCTGGCATTTGGACCAGATTGGGAAAGATTTCACCCTGGAGCTTGTCCTCATTCCATTTTCCAAGGATTCTTTTGCCACCCCAACCAGGGTTCTTATTAATTTGGGGCACTTCAGGGAAGTGTGTGTCTGTCTGTGTGTTTCCCTTCTTTTGGGGTCCCTACAAGCTAATTCCTCCTTCGTGGTCTCCTCTCTTGGCAGAGAGATGCCTCTGGGCATCCAATGAGATGGGCACAGAATATCTGAGTTCTTCCCCAGCTCTGCCTTATGCCCCGAACCTGGTCACTTCACCTCTCCTCGGAAGTGCAGCCGCCTATAAAGCAGGGCACTGGACTGGATGATTTATGAGGGTCTTGCCAGCCATTGTGTCCCCTCACTCAGCAACAGACTCTGCATACCCCTAAATGGATATTGGGCTAACAGAGTAGATGAGCCCCCATCCCCCCACACACCCCGCCCCACCGACTTACTTCTGCCTCAGCGTTCCAATCAAGCTGGGATGGTGGGTGAAGGCCCACACACAGCTCATCTGTCTGTCCGTCTGTTATAAATCAAACAGCTCCAACAGCAACGTTGGTGAAGAACTTACGTTGGAGGGGAGACGTGTTTGTCCTACTGAAATTGCTGTTGGTGCCGGCTGTCTGCACCTCCCCCTGGATGTCACTTGCCCATCTTGTGCCCAACGGCGGGATGAGCTATTAGTGCCTGGGAACTGGGCAGGAAAGGGTCAGGATGCAGCAGAAGATTCCGTCTGGAGGCCTGTGTTTCTGGACAAAGAAAGAAGAGAGGACAGGTGCTTACTGGGTCAGGGACAGGGTCGGGGGCTAGGTGTGCAAGACAAAGACCTGCGTCCTGATCTGCACCATCTTCACCAAGTTGCGCTTGGTGGTGTGGTGGGTACTGTGACTTCAAGTGTCTTCTCACCGCTGCCAGTCCCATGTTGGACAAGGTTCTGTTTCGATGCACGAGACGGGTGGGGGCGGTTCGAGGAGCTAATCTGACCTGTGCCTCTTCCTAGCCTGTCTCCATCTGGAAGCTCCACCAAAGCCTGCCTACCCTAGGAGGCCCAGGCTGCTCTTTGAAAGACTAGCGAGTGGTACAGAGCAGCACACAAGCCAGCCCCCGCAGGACAAGTGGATGGAGCAGTTTCCTCCCCACGCCCATTCACATGGTCCCTGCTCTCTTCTGAAAAACCTGGGAAACACCTCCTGTGACGACAGCGAGGCAGTGAGGCCTACAGAGAAACACCCCAGCCCACCCTACCTCCTCAAGAATGGGCACATGAAGACGGGCCTTAGTCAGGGAAGAACCTGGCCAAGAATCACAGGTCTGGAACCAGAATTCCTGCATCCTGCGCCACCAGAAGAGCCCCCACCCTGGTTTTCCTCAGGAGGTTGAGGCAGCCTAGAACTTATAAGACCCATGCCAAACGTGAAGAGGAAGTAAAAAAGGAAATACAGTTTTAAAATAGATGAACTTTTCATCTGGTTTACAAAATGCACACAGTTCATTGCCCATCCTGACTGTGAAGTGTCCTAATCAGAGGGGAAGGACAGAGTGACCCACCGTAGCGCGGGTGCTGGGAGATGGATGGGGAGACGGGGTGCACAGGGCTGACCCATCATCCTTGGCCCCACCCCCAACCCCTCCTCCTTCTCGCTCTTCTCTTTCATCTCCATCCCGCTCACTTCTTGTCAGACCAACGGCCTGCAGGTTCTTGCTTCTTCCTCCCTTCACCTGGCTCCAAGAGGATGTCTAATTTTTTCCCAGAGCAGCAGAAAAGCTTCAGCCACTTTGGCTGCAGGAGCACTCTCTCCCCCACATGCCCACCTTCCACCACCCCAGACCTTAGAGCCCTCAGCCGAACCTCCCTCTGTGCCCAAGAAAGCAGAGGCTTCCCAGACCAGCCGGGCCACCCTGGGAAGGCCAGGCCGCGGGAGAAGCAGCCAGGGGGCAGGTCTGGTGTCACTGAGGGAACTGAGTCCAAATCGCTCGGTGGCTGTGAGCAGGCTGTCCCTGGGGCCAACTAAACAAAAAGTCCGCCTCGAAACTGGCAGCCGCTTGGCAGCAGGGAAGAGTCGCCGTCTCCGAAATCCACAGGACAGTGTTATGGGGTCACGTTGTGTCGTTGTGTCGCGATCGCCTTGAGGGCAGTGCGATCTGGGAAGAAGGCATGGGCGGGCGACGTGGTTGTGGGAGCAAAGTGAGAGGGGCCGTGGCTGGCTGAACCCTGAGCCCTTTGTGCCACCCCAAACTGGAGGGGTCACTGGAAGTCAGAATCAACGCAACTACAGCTCATAACAACAGCAAGTGGGTCTATAAGGCCCTGTGCCGCGCCCGCCCCTGCCCTCTCCAAGTCCCCCTACCATCTCTGGTTCTTGGAAACGTGAGGACGGCTAGCGCATCCCCTGACATGGACACTTACATTGTACGTAAGCTCAGAGTCATGCTCTGATCTTCAGTGGGTTGGGCCCAGGCCACTGTGCTCTGGGCTGCCCATAGCTGCTCTGCCCTTATGGGGTCAGGGCCAGAATCCCTTCCAGTCAGAGGCAGGCTGGGGACAAGGGACCAGGCTGCCAGGCAGCTGACAACTGGCAGCATGTTCCTTGAGAGTGACTTGGAAATCCTGCAATCCACCTTCCCTGCAAGAACCACACCAGGACTCTGACCAAGAAGCAGCCACTCACCTGACCCTGGACCCAACAGCAGGGAGAGACTCGGAGGTGGAGCCCGCAGAAGCCAACTCTAGATTTCTCCCCGCTCCCAATGCAGAGAGAACAGCTTCATAAAGAAGTCTAGAACGGTCCTGGGGACACCCAGGAGTCTCTAGGCTTTCGTTCTGAGCAAACCAGGAGAGCTGGTCACCTTAAAATGTCCTCCTGGTCGCAGAGCCTGGCTTATCTCATAGTGAAGTCCCTAAGTCAGCACAGACTAACCACCGCAAAAGGAAAACATTAACTATGGTTGGGCTATTTGATTGCAACCTTTAAGTGATGACTTGTGGAAGGCAGAAATCATTTTTTAAGTGGTCTTGCTGCAGGCACTAGGAGGGGCGCCCTCGTGGGGTGGTGGTAGCACAATGGGCTGCAATTGGCATGATCAGCAGTTTGAAACCACCGACAGCTCCATGGGAGAAAGTCTGACCTTTCTACGCCATAAACAGTTGTCTTAGAACCCCGCAGGGGTCCCGAGGAGTCAGCATTGGCTCGATGGCCAATGGAGTTTGGTTTAAGTGTACGAGAAATAAATGCTATATTTTTTTTTCTGCTGGCTTGCAAAGATGGGAAAGGGCTTCATCCAGGTGAATGAAAGTGTTGTAGGGTTAAAAAAAAAAAAGAAATCTGATTTTAAACAGAAACTTGGACTGAATGGGTCTCTGAAGTCCTCCAGAATCCAGGGTTTTCCAAATGTTCCTGAAGAACAGAATTGCCTGGAACCTTGATTTTTAAGGGGATGGGGAAGACAGACTCTATTCCAGAACCTTCCTCATGCTCTTGAGGAACCTGTCCAAAGAACCGGTACAAAGGCAGCCATGAAAACAGAACAAGTGGATGCTGCGGGGAAGAAAATCAGGAAAAGCGTGGCCCAGGCTCATCTCCTTTCACCGTAGTTATCCAGTCTGTGTGCTGGGCAAATAAACCAAGGAACCAGCCGATGTGAAGGAATACATGGCATCAGGATTGAAGGAAGGCAAATTGACAACTGTGATAGACAGGTGTCATAGCCTGGCTTACTGTAAAGGAAGAAGACTTGAAGCCCTTACTGATGAAGATCAAAGACTACACCCTTTGGCCTGAATTACACTTCAGCGTAAAGAAAGCCCAAACCCTCACATTTGGACCAAGAAGCAACAGCATCCAAAAGGAAAAGTTGACATTGTCGAGGATTTCATCGTGTCTCGGGCCCACTGTCAGTGCCCCCGGAAGCAGCAGTCACAAAGTTAAAATGGCACGTCACAAAATCCTGGGATTTGGCTCTGTCGTATGTGTCGTCATCAACTCAGTGACACCTAACAACAAAGACAACGAGCCAGGTCTGATGAATTTTCATTTCTTCCGGGAAGAGGCCTGGTCACCTGTAACAGGTGATGCCGGCAACTCTGATTATAAAGCGGGTCCTGGAACCCCTGACAGTCTGCCCTGCTCCCTTGTCCCAGTCCCCCGCACCGTCTTTGAATCACCTCGTATACATGAGCGCCTCTGACCCCTCTCGGACTGGTAGTCTTCTTGCTTCTAAATGCTGACAGAGTAGCTGTTTCCCAGCGTCCAAATGATTCCTTTTGGTATAAAGCCAAGGTCTGGCTCCCTGAAATTCATCAGTTCTAGCTCTGCTTCCAAACACAGAACAAGTTTATATTTTCTCCTGGAACTGTTTATCCTCACCTCTGGCTTTCAAAGGAGACTTTGCTTTCAAAAGCTATGCTTCCCTTTAATCAGAATTTGTAATAAAATTATAAATGAAAAGTTTGCTTACAGGAAATCATAGTGGCATAGCTCTTTGAAGTCTGGAAATACCCTGCATCTGTGAGAAGCGCCCAGAGGAGGATCTTAGGCCATGAGCCCGCATATCCTGAAAAAGGTCCATGTCGCTGTTTCCTCTAGTTCCACGTCTAAAGGCTAGCCATTCATCATTCACTTCTATGACTTAATTAAATGATCATTGAACAAATATTTATTGAGTGTTTGCCCCGTACCAGCATTTTGCCATTTGCTGGGGCTACCAATGTAAAATTCCATCTAACCGGTTTTATTTCAATTGCTTGTAAATCTTTGGATGGATGAGTGCCATGGTTTTGCCGCTAGTCATAATTTTCGCCACTGGGAAGGGCTCCGAGGTTCCCTGATCCAACCTTTCCATCTGTTTTTGAAATAAATAAATAAATGTGATAGAGATACCCTTCTTCAGGGCTTTCCAGCCTCGTAAGGGAGGCCATATTTTAAAAAGAAATAACACGAAATAAAATTAAAAGCGGCTATTCATTAGGTCTATGAATGGCCAACTGTTTGCCTCAGAATGGATTCATATTCCTGTGGTAGAACGCGCTTCCAGGATACAATTGCCCCATGTGCTTTCAAGAGCTGAACAACAGACAGAGAAGGGAGGAGACCGGAGGCCCTGTGAATGGTGATGCTGGTAAAGGACGTGGCTGGACCATGGGCTATCAGAAGAGGGGTGACTCCATGGGAGGAGGAATACAACCAGAATGCTCCTTCCAGGTGAGAGTGAGGAGACTTGGCCATGCTTGCTTGGGACGTGTCATCAAGGAAGACCAGTGGCTACAGAAAGACGTCCTGTTCAGTGGCATTCAGAACTCAACAAAGACAATCCTGAAGAAGATGGATTGGCTCAATAGCTTCCCACAGGTCAGAGAGCACAGAGATGCTACAAGAGGCAATCGTGCTTTCTGTGGGATGGAAGGGCCCTGGGGGTGGGAGCTGGCTCAACCACAGCTCAGAAGAGCAGCATGAACTGACCCAAGCAGAGGAAGCAGCCTGCAGGGCTCAGAAGCCGTGTTCTCAACTCCAAGAACACTGCAAGACCCGTGAGGACCTTCCATTTATGTCTTCCGCCGTCACTCGTTGCTTCCTGTCGACGAGGCACCAGGAGTCGGAAAGCTGGGTCCTGGCGTCTGTTCTTAAGTGGTCTCTGCAGTCTGGAGAGGAGTCGGGTAATCAACTAGTGCTCCCCAAAGTGAGCCTCGTTAGCACAGCAACCGGCACAAGGCCCTGGCGAAGGGCCGTGCATGCAACCAGGTGACAGGGGAGCTCTTCCCCAGGAAACTTTCTTTCCTGGAAAAACGTTGAAAGGAAGCTTTAGTTAGATAGCTATCTTGAGATTATTTGTTGGAAAGCCACCTTTAACTGGTGATTAGCTCCGAATCCTCAAGAGTCATTGGATTCAGGAGATCTTGCAAAATGAGAAGATCAGTACTACAAATCATATTCAAATACAGTTTTATATATTTTAATTAATTTAAAATATTATAGTTAATGAAGTGCATATAATATTATGTTTGGGGGCTGAGCTCTGGTGGCATAGTGGTTGTGTGCAGGACTGCAACCCACAGGGTTGGCGGTTCAAATCCAGCAGCAGCTCTCCAGGAGCAAGGCTGGGCCTCCAACTCCCACCAGAGGGCAGTGATGCCCCCCCAAAAAAAAATTATGTTTGGGTAGACAGTTATATATTGGCTATTGTCAATATTGATCATCCCCTCATGCCAACACCGAATGGGAGCCCTCTTCAGAAAAAGCACACTCAGTCACAAGGCCCAGGCCAGGTGTTTGAGAAGAGGCATCGCTGGGTTCCTGATAAATATGGCTTCTGGAGACACATAGAGCCTATGAGACTGATTATCTGCCATGGACCAGGGAGAAAATCAGATGGGAAGCTCCAGCAGTCGTTTGGGAAAGAGACAATGAAGGTCCAATGATAGCCTCTTCTCTGTTCTGTCCACTAGGATGAGTGGGGGAAGAAACAGGAGAAATGGAAGAAGTAGGTCTGGTCGGGCACAGTATTTGAGGAGGATGGAGTCAAGAATGCTACTGCTCTTAGGACTCAGGCCCCTGCGTGGCAAAATAGCTAAATCCATGACTACTACTCATCTTTATGAAAGTAACGCAGCCGTTATTACAGTGGTTTTGCTTTTCCCATCCCTCATACATTAGCTTCATGCATGTGCATGATATGTCTCTGAACACATGATATGTAGAAAATACAGTAGTTCAAAGGTCATTGCCGGTGGTTTGCACCCAGAGGTGCGTGGGAAGAAGGCTTGCCCATTTGCTTCTGAAGGTCACAGGCTTGAGACCTCGGTGGAGCCATTCTACTAGCAGACACGGCTCACCGTGCGGCAGACTTGATCCGAGTCCAAAGAGGGAAGACTCAAAGAAATTGGCTGCAAGGTGCAGGCGTGGAGGATAAATGATTTCTATTTGGGAACCCTCAAACCTGACGTGTCTGCGTGACCACCCTGGGTGCCACACACTGACGTGGAGCTGGATGGGCACTATCTGGGGTGTCTTGGGGGTTTAAGAGAGAGGACCAGAGGTGTTCTGGGCAGCTCTTGGCATGCAAGTGGTCCCTGAGCTCTGGAGCTGATGGAATTTCCGGCGTAGTACATACATTAAGAAGAGCTGCATGATAGAGACAGCACTCTGGATTCACGGGGACCCTCATGGACAGAGGGGACTTGCCCCTCTTGGGTTTCCAGGGCTGTAAATCTTGAGAGAGGCAGAGTGCCTCATCTTACTCCCTTGGAATGACTGGTAGGCACTGTTCAAGCAGTTCAACTTTGAAACGACTTCTATTCTATATATATATATATATATATATATATATATGAATTAATGATGATTTCTAGTTTCTCCCAAAGTTGTAACTTCCCAGCTAATTTTTATTTCTTCCACTGACTTTCCAGAGATAACCCTGTGACCCAATTTAACCTCAAGACTCACATGAATTCCAGAGATGTGAAAGCAGCCATCGAGAAGATGACCCCAAGAGGAGGGCTATCTAATGTAGGTATGTGATCAGAATTCCGAAAATGTTATCTACCACGGTAGTTTTCTTTCTGTGTGGGTGTCTTGGGACATTCAGGCTGTTTTCCTGGTGAGCTGTTGTCATGTTAGTCCTGACTCATGAAACACAGCCCCATCTCCATGATGGACTGGGGATGGAGATGTTGTGACTGAACCTCAGAAATAGCCCTTCCTCCTAGTCCAGCTTAGTTGGGAAGCTCTGCTAAAGCCTATTCTGCATTGTAACAACACATAAGCCATCACTGTCCAGAAATCAAACCAGAATCTCCTTCTACAATCTTCCCACTGCACCCCCACTGCCCTCTAACACACTTGCAGCAATTACACGATCTGATGTCAACTTGAGACTATTAAGAGTGAAAGGGTGGAGGTTAGCCTGTCAATCAGGTTGCAGCTTCATGGCCTCATTTGGAGATCCAACAGAGATAAGTAGCTCACTGGGGTCCAGATCCACCCCCGCAGAGACTCTCATTCCTGTTGACAAGGTGGAAGGTACTATGATGATAGAACCAGAGCCCTAGTGCTAGAGGAGCTACACAGAGACCCACACCAGCACTGAGATCCAATCCATCCTACTGGTTCCACAAGACTTTTCACCCACTGGCCTGTGACATTCCTGCATTTGACATCATCGCATAGCTGTGTGAGTCTAAAGAGGAATTTATAGACTGGTATCAGACATATGAACTAATATCAGACTTATGGACTTGATCTGGACTGGGCTGGACTGTTTTCTTAATACATAATTATTCTTTGATATAAAGTTCTCCCTTACACACATAGGAGTGTCTATGAATTTGTTTCTCTAGTCCACTAGACTCGTTGACTAACACAATACGCTATGGTGTGGTTGAGGTTGGGATGGGGGGGTGGGGGTGGTAGTGAGGTGATGTCAAGTTGATTTCAACTCAGAGTGGGTCCCTGTGACAGAGGGGGACTGTCCCATTGAGTGGTGTAGGCTGTAAATCTTTACAGGAGCAGGTCACTAGATCATTCTCCCGCAGAATGTCAGGATGATTTTGAACCACCGACCGTTCTGGTAACATCCAACCATGTCATGGTTGCTCCGCCAGAGCTCTTTAGCATTCACTATAGAAGGGGGTGAGGGGAGAATAAGCCATGTAATGATTCCTGCTGATCCCTGTCTGCTTCCAAGAATGTTGGCATTGAACCTGGGGCTCAGGATTGCTGAAGGAGAGATGCTGATAAGCCATCGCCATGCCCGGCTTTGGCAAGTGGCAGCCTCTTCAGAATGAGCAGCACTGCTATTGTGGCTCTTCCTGGTTGGGCCACAAGCTGTTGGTTATTGGGCTCTACGTTTGTCACCAGCTTCATCCAGGAGCACCCTGCCCCCTTCAACTCCGGCGGCAGCACTAGCTAGCTGTGTGTGGCAGCAATGCTCTATGTTTCAGGCCAAGTCTCAGGGGTGACCAGAAGTCCACAATCTAGCTTGAGCAGAGCAAGTCCCCACAGGCCATCTATTGGGTCACCCAGAAGTGACTGAGCATCAGGAATCACTTCAGACACTCAAAAGCCAAGACTGTCGAGGGCCCATGCTGTGGAATTAATTTACCAATGATGCCTCAGCTTTAGAGGTGCTGAAGGGACTGGTTGCCCACTTTTCAAAGAATGGGTGCTTACCCTCAGAGTCTAGGGAAATGCCACAGGTCTCACAGATGTGAGAACACAACTGTCCTAAGGGAGGCCACCCTGGAAGTCACCATCACAGTGACAAATCCTTCTCTCCCTGATTCAATTTACACCTCTGTGGTATTATATTATATAATATTATATATTATATCTGGCCAATATAGAGCCTGGGCATCTTCATAATGACAAATGACTGCAGGCCAGGCCCTCAAATGAATAGTCTGGTGTCACCAACATGGTAGAGCTGATTTCTGAGCTGCCTTTCCAATCAGATTTATCCTTATATCAGAGAGGTTCCAAGGGGGTGCACTGGGAAAGACTTCAGAAGGCTTTCATTCTCTAACTAAAGTTATGGCCCACCATAACCTACACAAATGTGCTTACTCTACTTCTGTGTTGATCAAGGTCTACATTCAGAAACAGAACCTACTCCAGCCAGTCTTAAGCCAAAAGAGATTTATTTCAGGGCATGAAAAAGTTTCCAGAGGAACTGGGATGCCTAAAGAAGCAGACTCTAAGTGAAGCTCTCAGAGACGGCTTTCCAAAAGCTCCCTGTAGAACCAGCACTTCCAAAGATGCTGCTGCCTCTTGCAAGACCAGGAAATCCTGTTCTCAACCCTCGCCAGCTCCTGGGCCTTTCTACTGCCAAGTCAGGAACCTGCTGGAGCCAAGAAGCCACAATGATCAGGAAGCCACAGCTACAGCTGCCAGCTCCAGAACCAGCTCCTGCCCAGTCCTATTCACACCCACCAGTCCGGACTCAGCACTCTTCCACCATTACACCAACGAAGCCAAACGCGGGCATCTCTATAGCACTCCCACAAAGAAATCCAGTGCACTAGAGCGACCTTGTCGGCTGAAGCACAGTGCAGCCTCTGCCTCGCTATGTCCTTCCAAATCCATGTGCATCTGCACATGGAATTAGAACAAGCCTCAGAGTGCTCGCTGCAAGAGAGTCCAGACAGTGTGGTTTTCATAGCACAGCTTTTGTTCTCAAGACACCCTGCAAGCTGCTTGGTGCATACATTGACTATCCGTCCATCATGGTCCTTGTTCCAGGGGTGGAGGGTCTGGTGGGGGGTAAGCTTCCATTTTCCTGAGCTCCCCTATTGAGCCAGAAGGAATTTCTTGGTGCCCTGGGCCTTAAAGAAAAGGATCCTTTCTCTGAGAAGGCCACTCTCAGGGGCCAAGGCTTTCCCATAACAGACAGGTTCTCTGTAGCCAGTTCATACAAGTTTTCAGAAAGAGAGAGAGAGAGAGAGAGATTTCTCCAATAGACTAGATTAGACTTTCCCAGCCAACAGAGGCAGCTTGCTGACCCAAACCAGAAAAGCAGAGTGCAATGACAGGAATCCTAACATGGGAAGAAGACGACTCTTACTTTTATTTATTTATGTAGATTGAGAATTTCTTTGAGATCCCGATGAAAGCTACAGTCCTTCTACCCAGAAAAACACTTAGACACTTAAAGTACTGTGTCTAATTCCTGGGGACTCATGGAGAAGCAGATGCTCTAACCTGACCCTCTCAGGCTCTCTCTGTGCCCCTGGTCCACAGAGCCTGATGATGCTAAGGGAACCAATTGTCCCAGTTTGCCAAGGAGGACATAGAGGTTTCAGTGCTAAAATTAGGCAAGTCCCAGTCACACCAGGACAGGAAGTTGCCCTAGTTAACGGAAAGTTCCCTGAGGCTTTGGAAGCAGTGGGAAGTCTCCACACCAGCAGGGCGTGTTGGAAGACTTTGAAATGCCACATAAGCAGCCCATTCAACTGAAGCAAAGCGTGGCAGTGGAACTTGAGGTCCCGTGGACTACCCAGGGCCACACGGCCCCACATAGGCCATCAGCTAGGGTGAGAGCACAGTCTCCCAACTCTTCTCTGGCCAGACAGACATGTGTCCTCGGGTCAGCATTCCAGTTGTGAGAAAACAGACCCCGGGTACCAAAATAGCAGCCCCCCCACTCCTAGCTCCCTTCAGCTTGCAGGGCCTGAAAGCTGTGGTTTTGCAGGCCAAGCCCTCCCACCCCATGGCCTTTGCAACAGTGTGGGACAGACCAGCTTCAGGGTTTAAGAAGTGTGTCAGATCCAATTAACTAGAAGAAACAAATCCAGTGACACTCAGATATGAGTAAGAAAAGGCTCTATTCAAGAAGTAATTATCTATTAAGAGACCAGCCCAGCCCAGTCCACACATCCCATACTAGTCCATGAGTCCCTCATCAGACCCACACAGTCAGAAGCAACGATGCAGACTGCCGGAAAAGCACAGACTGGGGGGGGGGGGGGGCCAGAATGCAAGGTCTTGGAGGACCCACTGGTGGTTGGCACATCTCCAGGGCTCTGGCAGCGACCAGGGTCAGCAGCAGGAAGGCAAAGGCAGGGACAGAGGGGGGGAGGCTCCCAGGGCCCTCCTTATGAGAAGGTCACGCCCACAGGCTGTGGCCTGACTGACAGACTAAACTCCTCTCTGACACTTTGCTATATGTTCAAGTTGATACACAATGATGCTAACTACCACAGGCTGGTTCCAGTCAACAGACAGAGAAGGGCTCTTTTGTCCCTGCCAGGGCAAGTCACTTTCACCGGTGTGCTTTCTGGTCACCTCGTGTCGTTGTTTTCTTAGAGAGACCATTAGAAGCCTTGAATAAACACTTACATGAGAGTCAGACAGGCACGAATGTGCATGTTTTCTTGGACATCTTTGTGCACCGTCAGCTCCTTTCCCAGGCAGGTGGCAGGCGTGGACCCCACCGCCCGGCCGGGTCACAGCAGCTCTGCCCCTGATGCCGCAGATGCAGAGGCCCAAAAGGCATCAAGCTCACACCTAGAAAGACTGCACAGTGGTGATTCATGAACTGCCCGGTCACGCAGGCCCACACCTTAGCCATGAGATTAAAGTCCAGCCAGATTCTCTGCGGGGCCAGGTGCTGGTGTCTGCTCTGCATTTTCTATACGGTCTCCTGCCTCCCAGTCTCCCCTCCGGCTTCAGAGCAGCAGTGTAACCTGGATGTTTATGATGGAAAAAGTTCAGCAGGGTATAATTCCGTGTGTTCAGAATTACATGATTGAAGGAGAAGTAGCAGAGAGAAGTAAGCCCAATCGCTGAGCCCCGGTGGCGCAGTGGTTGTGTGCGGGACTGCAACCCACAGGGCTGACGGTTCAAATCCAGCAGCAACTCTCCAGGAGCAAGGCTGGGCTTCCTACTCCCACCAGGGCAGTGATGCGAAGGAAAAACAAAAAGAAGCAAGCCCAGTCATAACCCATCAGGACCCTCCCAATGCAGGGCAGCTAGGTACACAGCTCCAGGCGGCATCATGCCCAGCACACGTTTCCTCTCTCTCGCAGGCCGAGCACTCTCCTTCGTGACCAAGCACTTCTTCTCAAAAGCCAATGGGAACCGGCATGGTGCTCCCAATGTGGCCGTGGTCATGGTGGACGGCTGGCCCACGGACAAGGTGGAGGAAGCTTCCAGACTCGCGAGGGAGTCAGGCATCAACATCTTCTTCCTCACCATTGAAGGCGCTGTGGAAAATGAGAAGCAATACGTGATAGAGCCCAACTTTGCCAACAAGGTAGGGAATTGCCCAGGGTGCCGTTGGGGTGTTTGCACTTTGAAGCGCTGGACCCCGTTCAAAGTGGGGTTTCTCCTGCTTTCAAACGTGGAATCCCTGTGACATGGGAGTGACCATCGACTTCTTGAAAAGCGGTCACTGAGAAATGACGGAGTTCTGCTATGACCACAGACCATCGCCAGGGGTCGGGGTCAGATGGCACTGTGCTGGGCTTGCCCACTTCGAGGCACGGAGGTCAGGCTGGCACCTGGAGGGCCCTCTCCACACAAAGCTCCAGACCCTCGTGGTAAATCAAGACCCAGAGTTTTGGTATAGCGTTCCTCCCCCACCCCTGGGGGAGCTAGGGTAGCACTACCGTCCCCACCAACACACACTCACACCATGGTCAATAATGGTGGGCGGGTGGGGGGTGGGGGGGATGTTCGGCCACTTCGAAGAATTCAAACGCTACTCCCGGGTTCGCTACAGATGTCTCTCAGAGAGGAGAGGGAACCAGGATAGGTGGGGCTGAGGCTCCCTTGCCCACAGAATCAACAAGCAGGACACGCATTAGCCTCCCTCCAAAGCTTGCCCACTCTCCACCTACAAATTGAAGAGTGCTCTGCACCTCACACCCTATCCAACCGTGGACCGTGTCATCCTCTTCTTCCTCAACTTCCTTCTGTCAGTCTCAAACCCTCCCCACAGCTTCCTCCGTCTTAGCCTCTGCTCTTCTCACTGGGATTTCCCCCTTCCTCTGGATGTTCCTATTTGCACTGAAGAGACGGTGCCTACACCCTGCTCAGAGCCATCCCAGAATGCCTAATCAGCTGCCGAACCCTGACATTCCTTCTCTTACACCCTCTGCTCTTCCCAAGTCCAATGCTGGCCCCTCTGGACACGGCATCCGGCTTCTCTCCCCAGTTCAATGTCAACTTCACAGTGACGGCCAACTTCCCACTCCTCCAAGCTGATGGCCTCCTTCCTCCCAATCCATCCCGGTTCCCTCTGGCACTCTGACTCACACACAGGCCCTGCGCACCATGCCCCTCGTCCCTCTCCCTTCGGGCCTGCAGGCCCCACTCCTTCCCACCCTGACTGGCTTCAGCTGCCTGATGGGCAGCCCTCCTCATCCCTAAGTTAGGATTCAGGGATGCTCAGCTGAGCTCAACACCATCTCAGCCACGTAAAACTGCGTGGCCCCCATTTAGTAGATTCTCCTATGAATGTTCTAATCAGTGGTTCTCAACCTGTGTGGCTTCTCCTCTGGCTCTTCCAGTTCCTCGGATGCTGCCCTCTTATCTTGTCAGGCCAGCAACTCCCAACAACCGGGGAGATGGTCTCTCATCTCCACCAGGGAAATACCGCGAGACTTCCCAGAATTCTCAGGAGAAAGTCATGCCCACACAGAAACCTCCTTGGCTACTCATTGGCTACCTCCAGATTGACAGACTAGACTCCACCCCTGCATCCCACTCATGAGATTGACATCAAGTACATGACCGCCACAACTGGGGTCTCCTGATTATCACAGTAGTACAATGACAGTGATGAAGGAGCAAGGAAAATACTGTTATGACGGGGGTGGGGGGAGGGGGTCACCACCACGTGAGGCGCTGTATGAAAGGAGTGCGGCTTGAGGAAGGTGGAGAAGCATTCATCTGTTTCCCTCTGGGTTTCGGAGTGGCCCAGCTTCCCCCTCGGATTCTCTCTGTGCCCTGTGAGGGAGGCCGGGTCAGGAGCAACATCAGGAGCCCAGCTCCTTCCAGAAGCACCCCAAACGGGTTTCTCCTTGCTGCTGATTTGCACCTGCCTGGAGGGAGGCGTTTGCTGTGGCTGCGGAGGCCAAGCAGGACGTGCCAGGCCAGACGTTGTCCAGAGCACCCTGCACCCCGCAGGGGGGGCTCCCCCTGTGTGGAGGGCCACAAGGGCTGCTCCCCATGCTCTTGGCGAGACTGCCCAATAACCCCCACCTCGACGCTCCCCACTGGAATCCCCACCGGACGGAGCGTGGGTCTACTCTGTACTACAGGGAGCTCTGGCAGGCAAAAGGGAGACCACCCAAAGAGGTGCTTTTGGCTTTTCGGTTTCTGGTTTTAAAAAAAAGAAACTTGTCATAAGGAAATTAAACAGAGGCCTGGTTAGGATAAAGTGACCAGACATCCCACTTTTGGCCGGACAGTGCCAATTTTAAACAATTTCCCCCCATGTCCTGCGATGTTTAAAAAAAAAAAAAAGTCCCGATTTTTGGAAAGAATGTACAAGCTAGGGAACAGTGGGATAACAGGGAGGCAATATATCCCCTCTACCCCCGACCCCCATCCCCTGGTCAATGGTGCCCTGCTTTACTAATGTTAAAGTCTGGTCACTTTAGTTAAGGAAGACCCAGAACTCACTCTGCCTCCCTTTAAAAACCCTGAGCCCTGCCCTCTGGACAGCCTGTCTGGAGGCAATGGAGTATCTGTTGACTTGTTCCAGGAGGTGGAATCCTCTCCCACAGGGGTGCCCACTGCCCTTGGCGGCTGACTGCCAGGCTCAGTGAGTGGCAGGCCCTGCCTGGGAAACTGCAGGCCGCCAGTCTCATCTCCCTGTGAATTTGGGTGGCAGGTGGTTTTTCCCGAAGCCCCAACTGAGGGAGTCCTGGGAGGGGGGCTCTGCCCTGTGAGTGCCTGATTGGGGGCACTAAGATGAAACAGGAATATTCAGAGAATCCCTGTGGAGACCAAGAGGTCTGTGTGCTCCTTGGGCTGCCTGGTGGCCCAGAGCCGGCGGTGGGGGGGCGGGAGGAGTCGCCCGGGACGGGGTGGCGGTCCCAGCGCGCTGTGTCTCCCCAGGCTGTGTGCAGATCGAACGGCTTCTACTCCCTCAAAGTGCCGAGCTGGTTCAGTCTGCACAAGACGGTGCAGCCCCTGGTGAAGCGGGTCTGTGACGCGGACCGGCTGGCCTGCAGCAAGACCTGCTTCAACTCCGCCGACATCGGCTTCGTCATCGACGGCTCCAGCAGCGTGGGCACCAGCAACTTCTACACCGTCCTCCAGTTCGTGGCCAACCTCAGCAAAGCGTTCGAGATCTCCGACACAGACACGCGCATCGGGGCTGTGCAGTACACCTACGAGCAGCGGCTGGAGTTTGGGTTGGATCAGTACCGCAGCAAGCCCGACGTCCTGAACGCCATCAAGAGGGTGGGGTACTGGAGTGGAGGGACCAGCACGGGGGCGGCCATCAACTACGCCCTGGAGCAGCTCTTCGCCAAGTCCAAGCCCAACAAAAGGAAGCTCATGATCCTCATCACAGACGGGCGGTCCTACGATGACATCCGGATACCCGCCATGGCCGCCCACCAGAAGGGTAAGCGGGCTCTCTGGGGCATGAGGGGTAAGGGAGGTGCTGCTGTTTTATGAGGTTGGGGGCGGGGGGAGGGTTTGGGCAAACAGCTCATGCGCTCAGGTGTCAGCCAAAAGGCTGGACGTTCCAATTCTCCCAGAGGCACTTGGAAGAAAGGTCTGGTGGTTGATGTCTGAAACATCAACTCTGGAAAATCCTCGAATCCTACTCTACTCTGACACCCACAGGGCCTCTGGGAGTCGAGGTAGACTCATAGACAACTGGTGGTCTTGCGGTGATTGGCTTCATGGCCACTTTGTCCCATGTGCGAAACCACAGAGACTATTCGGGTTACCATTCAGCCCAGCAGGACCCCCTGGACCATAACGAGGGGGCCAGACCAGTGGGGAGCAAGTTCGTCTCCCAGAGGGGCATCAAAAGCCCAGGCCTGTGGGTTGCCCGACCATCCGCGCTTCTTTGACACCCCACAGGAGCCCAGGAGGCACGGTGGGGTAAGCGTTGGGCTGCTAACCTCAAGGTGAGCGATTCAAACCCTCTCCCCGCCCCCCCCCCACCCACCCAACTGCTCCCTGAGAAGGAAGAGGCTCTTGGCTCCAATAAAGACTTCCAGACTCGGAATCCCCAAGGAGAAGTTAACTCTGTCCTATGGTGTCTCCAGGAGTCGGAATCAATCCATAGGAGGGGGGCGACATGCTATACAAGCGCCGGAGGCACCCTGGTGAAGCCACCAGCCTTAAGGTCGACAGTTCAACCTCCCTGCCATCCACTCAACTCTGACTCATTGTGTCCCTGTCACGATGAATAGGGGAGAGCTGCGCCAGTGAGGACCGTAACTCTCTCAGGAAGTAGAAAGTCTTGTCTTTCTTTCAAGGAGCAGCTGGTAGTCGAGAACTGCTGACCTGGAAGCTAGCAGCCCAACGTCCACACAGGCTGTCTTAAGAGAGAAGGGCGTAGCGGTCTGCTTCTGTGAAGATTTAAAACCTTCAAGGCCTGGCTGAGCCCTGATGTCGTAGTAGTTGAGTGTGGGACTGCGGCCCACTGGGTTGGCAGTTCAAATCCAGCAGCAGCTCTCCAGGAGCAAGACTGAGCCTCCCACTCCCACCAGGGGGCAGTGATGTCCCCTCCCCCTGCAAAAAAAAACCCTTCAAGGGCTTTAAACCTCCCAGGACAGTTCTACTCTGTCCAATAGGGCTGCACGAATCTGAATTGCCTTGTTACAAGGATTTCAGTTTGGTTCCATCCTACACCCGGAGCCCTTTCCCACAACCTGCATGCCTCAGATAAGGATGTGACTCATACGAAAGAGAGTCCCATTGTGTTGGACCATCTTAATGAAAAGTGCTGTTTTGTAAGAAATGGCTCTTCTAAGAGATGCCAGGCCGGACAACAACACTAAAAGAATTCTTTTCCAAAACATTTCAGAGATATATTTTCAAATACAAATGCGTAAGAGGGATCAGAAAGTGAAAAACAACGATAAATGAGCAAAATCTTTTTGAAACTTGTTTACAAAAACAGTCACATGTATATCCTTTGAACAGACTCTACATAAAATCATGGGAGGGTTTTTTTTGCTTTGTTTGTTCATTTCTATCTTTCTTTCTAAAGTGTCAGAACATGTGAGCCCCTCATTGGAGTGTTGATGATAAAAGGACGGTGAGCGGTGTGTGTGGAGGCCAGGGGGCCTTCAGAGGAGTGCTCGTGCGCTGGACTTGCTTTCTCTCTTTTTCTCTGCCTACATTTCATCGCGGTTATTTTGCAGGATTGTCTACATTCCGACAAGTCACTTGGCATCCATCCAGAAAGGAGGAGCTGGGAATTAAACCAGCCATAGTGCATCTGCAGTGACTGCTTCTGGGACCCCGAATAACAAAACTCGGGTGCAGGATGATGCTTCCCATGGACACATTCAGCTGGTTGAGGGGTCCCATGGCCACATGACAACAGTTGTCGCGCCCCTTGGGCTCACACCAGCAGTGTGTACAGGGGTCGGGATTTAGTAGCAACCTGCCCAAAGTCCCAAAGTGAGCAGGGTTGGGCTGCACGGGCCAGTTCTAGACAACAAGCACTGGTCACTCCTACTTTCCCCACACACCTAGCCCCTACCTCGTGGTCAGCTTTACCAACACTTGCTTCTCTAACTGGACCTCCTTTGGGATGCACCCTCGGCCTGTCCCTGGCCTGACTGGCAGGAGAATTGAAGGCAGAGGACCTCCTCCAGGGAACTATCCATGATGCCATGATCTGGGAAAACCTGCAAGTCATGGGACCACTGGGTAGCAATTTCATGGCGCCAGGTTCCTGCTCCATCGACGATGTGACTGAAAGCCAGAGAGCGTGTCATCCCTGGGACCATGAAAGCGGGGGCTGACAGCCATCTGTCAGCATTGCCTGTAGAAGGCAACGACCGGGAAGCGACATTTTAACCAAGCATGTGTTGTCTGTATTGGGGACAGCCTTGCCATCTCAGAGCAGATCAGACAGCCTGTCTGTCAGTCGGAGTCTACCCTATAGAGAAACCACCACCCCAGCTCCCGAGCCCCATGACAGTATTATAAAGCTGCAGACCAGCCCTTCTCAATCTTGACGGTGTTCAGAGGAAAGCCCTTGGCGGTAAGAAAAGCAGCCAGGGGGTGGAATGCCTCTCACTGGGCCACAGCTGAAAGTAGTTTTAACCAGCAGCGTGAGGGCAGGTTTGGCTCCATAGGAGAAGGTGCTGGAGTGTGGGAGGCAGGGTCCCATGCCCGGCGGAGGCCACAGCAGGCCCTGTCCTCTGGGTGAGCTGGAGTCGGGGGCAGGCTTTTGTTGACCTGAGGCCCCAGCTCAAATCCAAAACCATCCACTGAGAATGGATGTCTGAGCTCAGAAGCCCGGACTCTCTGCCCTCCCTCTGACATCTTTGGGGCCCTCCCTCCTTCCCCACCCCCTTTGCCTTTTTTATAGCCCAGCCCCTTCAATCCCACTGTCCTCTCTTCCAACCACACCAAGACATGCTCTGTTCCCCCACTCCCACCCCCACCCCCCAGCCAGAAAAATACTCCTTAACCCCAAGGTGTTGCTTCAATTACCACCTGCTTCCCTCGGCAGCCAAAGGACTAGTAGCTACCCCTGCTGGGTCTAAGGAGCCCTGCTGGTACAGCATTTACACATAGGCTGTGATCCACAAGGTCACCAGTTCAAAACCACCAACAGCTCCATGGGAAAAAGACATATGTCTGTCTACTCCCTGAAAGAGTTAGTCTCAGAAACCCACAGGGGCGGTGGTTCCACCTTGCCCTATAGGGTATCAACTCAAGGGCAGTGAGTTTGGCTGTGGGTGATGCGAGATGTTTTCAATCAGCTGCTGTGTTAGTCCGGATAGACTAGAGAAACAAATTAATAGGCACACATATGGATATCAGGGTACAGTTTGTATACAAGAGAAATAGGACATTAAGAAAGCATCCCAACCCAGTCCAGTTCAAAGTAATAAGTCCTATATTAGCCCATATGCCTCATATCAGTCTATAACATCTTCTTCCGACTTACAAAGTCACAGATCAGTGGGTGCAGAGTCCTGGTGCCGGCAGGGTCTCCACGTGGCTTCTCCAGCTTCAGAGGTCTGGTTCCATCAGGGTAAGGCCGTGTGGCTTCTCCTCCGGCTCCTCCAGCTCCCCGGACGCTGCCATCTTGTCTTGTCCGTAATTCATCATCTCTGAGACAAACTTCCAACAACTGGGGAGAGAGCTTCTAGTCTCCATGAGGAAACTATCGCGAGGTTTCCCAGAAGTCTCAGGAGAAAGCCATGCCCACACAGAGGCCTCATTGGCTACTCAATGGCTATCTCCAGATTAACAGGCTAGACTCCACCCTTACATCTCAATCATGAAATTAACATAAGCACATGATGACCACAGCTGCTTATCTAAAAGGCTGTTGGTTTGAGAACACCTGGTCCCTCCATGGAAGAAAAGCCTTGCTAGGGGCTGCCCAGGAAACCCAGAGGAGCAGTTCTTCTCTGAAACACATGGGGGCACCCATGTGGCCACTGACCACATGTCTGCCCTCTCCACAGCTCCAGTTCTTTTCTCCTTCTCCTCCCAGGAGGTCCCTTGTTTCGCCTACACGGTCCACCCTCTCCCGCCAGACTGCTCCAGACTGCTCCGGCCATGGCCTGGTGTTGCTGTCTGCTTGCTCCCCTTTCTTCCCTTCCTCTGTGGCTGTTGTTGTTCTGTGCCATCGAGCCGGGTCCGGCCTGTGCACAAGAGAACACAGCCCTGCACCATTCTCCCACGATCCCTTTGCTTTGGGCCCATGGTTGCAGTTACAGTGTCCGTCCGTCCGTCCATCTCCTTGAGGACCCTCCTCTGTTTCGATGTCCTTCCATTTGACCAAGCCGGGGTGACCTTCTCCAGGCACTGCTCTCTCCAGATACGATGTCCAAGACCTGTAAGATAGTCTCACCCTCCTGGCCTCTGAGGACCACCCTGGCTGTGCTTCTTCCGAGTCAGGTGGCTTGGTCCTTCTAGCCGTCCAGGGCACTTTACATAGTCTGCGGGCAGCACCGCAATTCAGAGGGATCAACTCTTCTTCGGTCTTCTTGATTCACTTTCCTTTGGTTTCTTTTAAATCCAGTCAAGACTTTTTTGTTCCCATCCTCTGTGCCCTCCCTGCAGCCGGTAGCCCTGCTTGGCCACCCCCCTCCCTGGTGGCAGGGTCACCAGCCCCCGGGGGAACCTATGCCGGGTTCCTGCCCTGGGGAGGAGACTGGACTCTGGTTTCAAAAACAAGTTGACCCCAGCTCCTAACAACCCTGTGAGACAGAGCCCAGCTGCCCGGGACAGTTTCCACAGCTGTCATCTATACTGTAGCGGACTGTCACATCTTTCTTCTCCCTCTGAGTGGCTGGTAAGTTCTGAGGCACTGATCTTGTGGTTAGCAGCTGCACTCTTAAGCCACTGCGCCCCCAATGACTTCTGGAGTCACCCTTGAACCTAAGGCAAGTCCACTCCCCTGTGGTCCTTAGGAAGTTGCTGAACTGACTTTACTGCCATCAGGACTAGCTGGGACCTGTTCCTAAAGGATCCTCCCTCCGCCTGCTCCAGGGTGTGGAATTCTTGACCTCAGCTTCCCCTCCACCCTCAGAAAAGACTCTGAACCTCTGGCAGGCAGCGAGGCTCCCCATTTTGTTCCTGCTGGCTCCTCAGTGAGGGGGGCCTGGGTGAGTGGATGGAGGAAAGGGTAAAGAGTCATAGTTGAGCCTAGTCCTCGAGGCCCATCCAGAAGCCTTTGGACATCTTTGGCTGCATTTGTAGCAGCGGCCCACCAAGCAAAGGAAATCGCTGTGTCCCTAGCAGTGCCTTTTCCTGAGGCCCCTTTCCCTTGTTCCCACAGGAATAATCACCTATGCGATTGGCGTGGCTTGGGCAGCGCAAGACGAGCTGGACATCATCGCCACCCACCCTGCCAGGGACCACGCCTTCTTTGTGGACGAATTCGACCACCTCTACAAATCCGTCCCCAGGATCCTCCAGAACATCTGTACCGAGTTCAGCTCCCAGCCGAGAAACTGAGCCACGCACAGACAGACAGAGCACGGGCAAAGGCTTTCCCCTCCGTCATGTCCGCTGGACACCGCCCCCTCCCCCTCCACTTCCAGCCCCATGTGGAGGGGCAGACATGAAGCTGGAGGGCTGGGGGGGCAGGAACGGCAACATGCTTCTTGGATGAGACCTGCTCTCCATTGCTTTTCAAACTTCAAACCTCGTCGTTAGAAAAGAGGCGTGTCAATGTGGAGACACCCCATTGCAAGGACACGCCATTGGGCGGGGGAGGGGACGACGAGAGGGCTTGCATTCCGATGGCTGCTTTCATAATAAACGCTGCGGATCCAGTGGCGCGCTCTGGCCTGTTTGCTTACACAAAGCTTGTGTGAGGCCTTTTCCTTAACTCTCAGTAGAACTCTGTATTCCATGTTCTTATGGGAGCTGCCTAATGATCTGTTTCCCAGGATCGCCTGTACGCCTGTTGGTGCTCCACGGCGTGGGAGGGGCACCCCCGTGTGACCACCCCCCCCCACGCCACCCCCCCAAAGCAGCCCCTCTCCTGACCCACTTCCCTGTGCGCTTGCATCTGTGTCCCTTGGGAGTGCAAAGAATTAAAGCACTTGAGTGTGTTTTGAGGTGCTTTGGAGCTCTGGTGGCAGAGTGGTTAGGCTGCTAGCCACGAGGCCAGCCGTTCGAAACCCCCAGCCCCTCCATGAAAGAAAGGGGCGGCTTTTTACTCACGTGGAGAGTTCCGGTCTCAGAAACCCACAGCGACTGTGAGTTGCCATTGCCCCGCAGGCAGTGAGTTCAGTTTGGTTTGGTTTGGGGAGGTATGCCGAGGAAGAGGGACCTGGTGCTCTTCGGAAAGTGCACCAGTGTGAGCCTGGTGGAGCACACTTCTGGGACACAGAGGTGGTCTCCATGCCTACGTCCCAGCCCCTGCCACGCACACGGGGTGGTGGGGAGGGGGCAGGTGGACACTGACCTCCCAGACTCCATCATCTGGGTTGCTAGATCATGGAGCTGGGGTAGACTCATGTTGTCCCACGCTCTCCCTGCGATTTGGGGAGCCATGGGATGACCCCGCCCCGAGACGGGGTTGGTGGAGATCTTACTTTCTCTTCAAGAGTTGCTCTTGGTGCCTGATGTCCAGCATCCCATCCAGCTCAGCTTTGCCCTTGGGTTTGTTTGTTTATATTCATTAACAGAACAGTCTTCGTGACAACGACCTGAAGGTGAGCCAGGATGCGCCCCTTGCCCTCTGGCTTCCGCCAAGGGCGCGCGTGAACTGCGGCACATGCGCAGCAGGGAAGCACATCAAGATTCGCAGAAAGGATGCCCTCGACAAGGTCTCCCTTGTGAAAATGGACGTGGAAGGAGGCTGTTCTGCATGGAGGTGCTCACAGAGACCGCGGAGTGCAGAGGAGAACCGTTGCTGACGGGATGGAGGACAGAGCGCTTTCAGAAGCCCACCTCCAGGTCGCACTTCTGCAGTTCCACTGATGGGCTTTGACCCCGCCTCGCCCGGTTAGCAACCCAGCACGTCAGGATGTGTGCTACCCGTGGACCCCTCCCTGAGTCAGTACTTGGGATAAAATGGTTGGTTGCGTAAAGAACTGGAATGGAGGAGTGCATTCATTTGGCAGACTTTCCCTGAGTCTACCAAACCTTTCAGTACCTGGAGAGAGAGTAAACTATTGATTTAAAACATAGTGGGCTAGAGAGAAGAAGCGACTTACAGTGTTAGCAATTTCAGAATGATTAGCCATAAAATTTACTTTGAAGGCAATTGCCAAGAGTTTGGTTCAAAAACTTCAGAATATAAAGACCATTTTTAAAGAGGAAATTCTTCAAAAGTACCACACTATTAACAACAGACACAGCTTGAAAACTCTTTAAATAAATTCTAAGAATTATTGTACCTATGTTTTTAATGGACAGTATATACATATATATATATTCACTACTATCAAGTCAATCCTAACATATAGTGATCCAACATAGTGTTTACAAGTCTTCATAAATATTTACAAGAACAGACAGCCCCATTTTCCTCCCATGGAACAGAGGGTGTATTTGAATCTCTGACCTTTTGACTAGCAATCCAACACTTACTCGACTTTGCCAACCATGACTCATGGAAGTTATTATTTTTTTATTTTCATGGAAAATATTTTTATAGGGACTCATCTCTCATCAATTCAAAGAACCCTTATGACTCAATGTTTCACTACCCCCTGAAAGGTCAGCAGTTCAAAACCACTTGCCACTCTGGAAGAAAGAGGTGAGAGTTGGTTTCCATAAAGACCACAGCTGGGGGGCTGAGCCCCGGTGGGGTAGTGGTTGTGCGCGGGACTGTGGCCCACTGGGATGGAGGTTCAATTCCAGCAACGGGTCCTAGGAGCAAAGGCTGGGCCTCCTACTCCCACCACCAGAGGGCAGTGATGCCCAAAAAGCAAAAAAAGACCACAGCTGGAAACCCGGTGGGTATGAGTCACATCTACTTCATGGCAGTAGGTGGGGTTTCCTGGTTGGGTGTTATCAATTCACCAGTAAGTACATAGGTCCCCAAATAATAACATTCTAATTATTTTAATGCCTCTTTTCACTCTTTTTACTTGAGTTGAGGTGCTGGAGAAGAATATCGAAAGGACCATAAACTGCTAAAAGCACGAACCTCTGTGTGTGGTTAGAAGTAAGGCCAGAGTGCTCCGTAGAGGCAAGGATAAGACCTGGTCTGACGTCCATATGACCGGGTGAGACCAAGCCCTGGAGAGGGACATCGTGCTCGGTCAAGTGGAGGACCAGTGAAAAAGAGGAAGGCCCTCAAAGAGGTGAATCGACACAGTGGCTACATCAATGGGCTCCATCTGGCGGGCACTGAAGCAAATAGGATGGGGCAGGACGGTGCTGTGTTTCCTTCTATGATGCATGGGTGGCTATGGGTCAGAGCCCACTCAGTGGTACCGAATAGCAACAAAATTTCACCCATAAAATCCACTGGGTCTGGGAAGTCACTTCTGTAGTGGCCCTAGGTACAAGTGCTGTACTTTTGAAGAGGTGTGTTGTCTGCAAACAAGTACATTGCCTCGTGCCCTCCACAAATGCATCGTGTATGCCTTGTTGGGGGGAAGGACTACAGAAGTGAGGTGGTGGAACTGCCCAGAAGCTAACAGAGTGTCCTCAGAACTGTCAGAGAGCAGTGCCCAGAGTGAGGGTGGAGAGGAAAAGTTTGCACCAAGGACGCTTCTCTTCTGGGGAGTGAGAGCAAGGGACTGGAGGATGGTAGGAGGCATCGGATGACCGGGGAGCTTGGAAACAAGACCGTTAGGACTGAGTAAAGCATTCCGGTCCTAAAATGTGTTATGCGTCCACCTGGCTGGACTCAGAGGCCCACTGATTGCCGTGAAGGTATTTTGTGATGGGATTCACATCCCAATCTGTTGACTCCACACCCAGGAGCTTTCTCTCAATCACATGGGTGGGCCTTGTCCAATCAGGTGGGAAAGTTGAAGAACAAAAACCCAGGTTTCCTGGAACAGGAACTCTGACTCAAGTCTCTGCCAACACCTGGCCAGCTTCCAACAGACCCCCGACATGTCAGTTCTCACCACCCCGTGAGTCAATCCCTTAAATACACACATGCGATCATGCATATATTAATCTCTCTCTACGGTGTGTGTGTGTGTGTGTGTGTGTGTGTGTGTGTGCTCCTTCGTTCTGTTTCTCTAGAGAACCCTGATGAATTTTGGTTGGGAGGCAGCAAGGGACAATCGGATGTCAGTAAGGTGAAGGGATAGAGGCTTCTGGGAGTATGCTGACAGCAGAGAAGATTTCCCTGAGACACCGGAAGTGGGGGTGAGGTACGGTCTGGGTCACATGGAGCAGTGCAGTCTGAGGGTGAGAGTCCAGCTGATGCTAGGCATACCACCTCTCTCACTATGCCCAGCACAGCTCTGGAAATCACTGGAGACAACCTACATCGAACATTTTGGTTGCAAGAGTTTGCCTAGCACCAGCTGGGCAGCCCCAAGGACAAATGGCTTGACCTTTGTGCCGCAGCTGCATGAGCTGCCAAAGAATCATAGTATCTTGCCATAAATGGAGGTAAGCGAGCTAACAGATCAGGCGCCTGGGACACGGCACGCACTCACCAAGTGTTAGGCTTCATCGCGATGGTTTGGTTTGGTTTTATTTTGGTTTTCCAGGCAGTTGTTTGCAATCTCAAGGCAGGCACTTGCCTCATCCCATGATACTAATTATCCCGTTTTAATTGCTCATTTGTATGAGGTTTCCCATTGGACTGTGACTTCCTCAAAGTAATTAAATCCGAGCTTTCAAGTGCACCTCTCCTGAACAACGTTTGTGTTTGGGTAATCTAAGGGGAGGGGCCCTGGTGGTGACGGTGGTTAAGCACCCAGCTATTAATCCAACGCTGAGCTGTTTGAGCCTGAGAACTGCTCAAGCTGTGCCAGCCTGTGTCCACATAGAGATTGTCCTTTGTCCTATAGGGTGGTGATAGTCTGGGATGGGATCGACTTGACAGCAGGAGGAAATCTGTGGGGAGAACGTTATTAGGATTTTGATTTGCAAATAGCATAATTATTTGGAAGCGCCTCTTTGGGGCTGGAAAATCCTTGGAAGTAGGAACTTTGTTCTCTTCATAAGCCCATAATACCCCCCTGGGCGATGGAGGTTGTGTCAGAAAGGGTTCTCTTAGAGAAACAAAACCAGGACACTAGTAATTCTCTTTAATTATTTATATAGATAGAAGAACATATATATATAAGATAAGAAATAAACAGTTAACTAATCTGTACAGCAGTACAAATGGCTTGGTGCAACTCACTTGTGTGAGACAGCTACAAGACTGGCAGTCCTTGGAGTTTTGAGGGCTGTCGAGTGGTCCTCTGCAGAGCAATTCAGCCTACCCAGTCACAAGCAGCAAACAGCAAAGCAAGTCACCAACAGTCAGCCAGATGACAGAGTCCAACAGTTTCCAGCTCTTGTATATTTCAGGAGCATGGCAAAGCAGGGCTTCAAGGAACCTCAACTCACAGCTACACAGTCCACGATTCGGGTAGTGTTGCTTGGAGGTTGAGGCACAGGACGAACAAGGCAGCTGTCTGGTCCGAAGATCCGAAAACAAGAGAGCAAGGGTGTAGCTTGCCAAACCTTTTCTATCTCCGCCCTTCAATTGATGGCGTGTGTTCATTGGCCATGTCATCACAACAGACCTACCTATCATCTTTGGCCATGGTGGCACCACAAGCTGACCTATCACAGAGGCTGGAAGACTTGCTTGAAAAAATGGAAGACTTGTCTGGGTCAAAGACTTTAAAAACCTCAGAGAAACAAGAACCATCTAGAACCCTGTTCAGGGGACTAGACATTTCTAGCCACAATTTGTTGCCATAGGCTGAACCTTAGCAAAGAACCCTTTCCGGAGGGCCTCAGTTTCTGTAAGGAGGACAGTCGCTAGAGGCAGAGTTTAGACATCCCTGTGCCCAGAGAAGCAGGCCCAGGGCGACCGATCTGTGTGCCAGATGCCACTGGGGAGAAAGGGGAATGGGGATGTCTTTGTATGAGAGGAAGGACAAGAGTTGTCTTGTTCAACTGGCCGAAGAGTCTGCGGGGCTGGGCGAGAACGAGAACAAGAGAGGAGCGGTGAGAGGTGAGAGGGAGCGCAAGGGCGAGAAGCAAAGCCAAGAGAGAAGGCAGAGGGCGAGGATGCTGTGCAGAGGAGGGGCAGAGGGCAGCCGTGGAGTCAAAGACTGCAAGAACTGAGATCTGAATTCCAGGGCTGTTTCTCTGTAGCTCTTTCAGTTTCCTCTCTTGCAACCGAAATGGTCGATATAGATTGTCTCAGGTGATTTCCAGAGCTGTGCTGGGCATAGTGAGAAAGGTGGCATGCCTAGCATCAGCTGGACTCGCATCCTCAGACTGCACTGCTCCATGTGACCCAGACCGTACATCACCCCCACTTCCGGTGTCTCAGAGAAATCCTCTCTGCTGTCAGCAGCACTTCCAGAATGAAATCCACGAGGAAGAAAGACCTAGGCATTGACTTCCCCAAAATTAGCCAGTGAAAACCCAATGGATCATGGGGGCGCTCAAAATCCAAGCTGGCCACAGCCACCCTTCTGTGCAAACCAGCCATGGGGTGGATAGCACCTGACCGGGAGTGTTCCTTCTGAGGGACACGGGTTGCCAGAGGTCAAAGCCAACTCTAAGGCAACTAGCATGGCCACAGGCAATGGGACAGAAGATGGTGGGGAGGAGACTGCATGGTCGGGACCCTGCATCGGGACTAGTGAGAGGAGGAGGAGGACAGGAAATCAGGTCGGCGCTAAGGGGACGCTCTGGAGCCAGGGACTGGACGGGGCCCAAGAAGTGGCCACCTTCAGCCCAGGCCAGCCGGCAGACCCAGCTGATGGCTGCTGTCGTGAGCCAGCTTGTCGATCCACCTATTGGATTCTGGGCCATGAAGTTGCCCTTTGAAGTTCTTCCAAGCATCAAGCTGTCCCGGACAAACGCCACTGAGCGTCCGTGCACATTTCTGCGTTTGGGACATGCCCGCCAGTTACGCCAGTCGTTGACGCCCTGAGTTTGCAGTTCTCACCCTGTGGGCCGTGACCCCTTTGGGAGTTGAATGACCCTTTCCCAGGGGTCGCCCGATTCACAACAGGAGCAAAATGACAGTGAGGAGAAGTAGCAACGAAAATAATTTTAGGGTTGGGGGTCCCCCACTGCATAAGGAGCTGCATGAAAGAGTGGAGGCATGGGGCAGGTTGAGGACCCCTGGCTTAGACACTTCACCCCAGGAAGCTGGCGGCAATAGCACTCCGGCTCCCGTTCGTTTCTGTGGGTCTGGGGGCTGCAAGATGTGACATTTGCATGCCCTTCCATCAACCCGCAGACTCAGACAGACTGTGGGGGACAGGGCACACCTCCAGGGCATACAGCTGTGTCTGGCATGAGGACACGAAGAGAGACTTGTATTACAACCGGCGTTCCCATGGAAAACCAGCTCGACTGAAAGATCACATCTACGCAGGTGCGGCTTTCTGTTTGTTTCTTCAAACCCTTTCCCTTCCACACACAGAACGCAGCCCCATTCTACAAATTGGAGCTGTAGGCAGTAAACTGCCCAAAGAAGCACATTTCATCCTCAAGTTGGCAGCTAAGACGCTCTTTAAAAAATGAATAAATAACACACAAACTCCAGCTGAATAGCTCCTTTCTGCCGCAGCTCTGGGTCACACGGGGGTCAGGTGAGCAGGGTGTGTTCGGGTTGACAGGAAATTGGAATCTGGGCTCTCCACAAAGAGCCTTTACACACAAACTTCGAGCGGGGCCGGGAAGTCATGGAAACAGCGCAGACCCCAAATCAAGTCCATTGCCTTTGGTCTGGCATCTTCAACGCATCCTGTATCCTGGTCTTAAGGCTATCGATCCCCTCCCCCTGCCTCCGTGCCAATTATCCTCACAATTGTGCTTGCCATCCCAGGGAGAGGGAGTCTCGCTTTCCAGCCCAAACAGTAGTGCTGTGTCGCAATTTAAAACCTGATGGAACAGGCAAGTCGAAAGGAAGTCAGCATCTGTGTTAAGCACCAAGGAAAATAAACAAGCGGACGGAGTTTTCTGAAGGGTAATGTAGTGATGGGATTTGGTTTTCTCCTAAGATAACCGCCCCAGGGAGGCAGGAACACTGTAGAGTGGGATTGCTTCAGCCCCTGGGACCTCACGTGAGGCCAGGAGCACCCAAGGGCACTCTCTTGGGGTGGAAAACTGGCCCTTTCCTTTTGACATCCTTCTCATCTAGACAATCAGCCAAAATCTCTAGCGCTGGGCAGCCCCAGCAGCAGACCTGCTGTGGTGGGGGCTCACGCTTGGTGCCCAGAAGGTATGGGGCAGCCAGAGGAGAGGCCCTATAGTACCCTCTGCCCTGCTCAGGCAATGTGACAGGCCTCTTTTTAGTGCTAAAGGAAGGATGCCCTATCAGCCTTAAGCCGCAGCCTGAGGTACTCAGCTCTTGCGCCCAATAAAGTGCCTGAAGGCATCCTACTTTGCAAGCAAGCTGCCTGGCCAAAGACACCCAATTTAATTTGCTCCATCGGCCTGGCAGGTTACCACTCTGGGCCTTGGCTCTGCTGTGGCCACTCCTCTGCCAACCTTCTGGTGTCATGCCCTTCTGTCCCTGGATTGAGGAGGGATCTCAGAGTCCTAAGGAGGTGTGACACTCCTGGCTCCTCACTCCTGAAGGCAAATAATGAATAAAGACAAGACTCTAAAGCCAAAAGCCTCAACAACAACAGAGAGAAAGAGAGAGAGAGAGATGCTAAAATTGATGTCTGCCACGGGAGACGGGATGTAGTAGTGTCAATTTTCGAAGTTTATACTTATCTATGTGGTCCCAGAATGGCTCTAGCTGTTGGCAGTCAGCTATTTCTCTAAAGGTTGGTAGTTCAAATCCAGAGACTTGCCGAAAAGGACCCGATGGTCTGCTTTCATAAATATTACAGCCAAGAAAAAGCAATGGCACCATTTTACCTTCTATCGCCTGGGGTTACCATACATTGGAATCAATGGCATGGTCACGGGTTTGGTTTTTTGGTAAAGAATCCTCCTTTCGTGTAGGAGAACCATGTTTAGTACCCAAGCAATGCACCTCAGCCACAGGCCCCCACCATCTGCCAGCGGTGGCATGTATGTTACCAAGATGCCAAACACCTTCAAACTAAGACCAACTGGGAAGAAAGGCCTGGTAATCTACTTTTAAAATCAGTCCATGGAAACTCTATGGGTTGGTGCTAGGTTGGGTTATCTGGAGAAACCAAGCCACCCGTAGGTCTGAGGAAGAGCTTTCTATCAAGAAGTAATTTTCTATCAAGAAGGCCTACCAGCCCGGCCCGACTTGGGTCCCTGGTGTCATGCTGGCCAGAGCCGAAAACCAGTGACGCAGAAAAGTGGTGTGAGACGTCGGTAGACCCCAGGGTGATGGGCACAAAGTCACACGGAGGACAGGTGGGTGGGGCCACGGCAGGGCAGACAGCTCCCAGGTTGGTTCCCAGGGTCAGCAACCCACAAAGTCCCAGCACACAGGAGGGTGAAAGGGGAGAGTCAGAGAGAGAGAGAGACAGAGAGAGATGTTATTTCTCTCTTATGAAAAGGCCACACTACCCCTCTGCTTTCCGGGTCGACGTACCATCTGGCCGCCCAGGATGCCAGCAGCCGAATGGAGCAGACCGGGGAAAGCACAGTTCTTTTGTGCACTCAGTGGCCGTGAGTCAGGTGCTAATCGTGGGAACAACGCC
The DNA here is from genome assembly GCA_004026705.1 of Nesogale talazaci. Classification (NCBI taxonomy): domain Eukaryota; kingdom Metazoa; phylum Chordata; class Mammalia; order Afrosoricida; family Tenrecidae; genus Nesogale; species Nesogale talazaci. The sequence goes on along the minus strand of PVJH01003846.1, from coordinate 33,533 downwards.
AGCGTGGTCTGGGGAGCATAAGGCAGTATCTCCAGGAAGCAGACTTGAATTCAAAGGAAGTTTTGTTCACTTGTTCTTCTGAGGCTATCATTGCCTGCGAAATTCTCCAAAATAAATCTGTTTTCTGGGAAAGATTAGTAATGGAGAAAATTAGTTTTGCTTTCATGTAACGTGTTTTCTACATCACCTGGAAACATTCACATCATGACTTTCAAAACCACGTCTTTTAAGTGTTGCTGTTGGTTCCCTGGTCCCAAAGTCTCCCTGGTAAAGTTTTTCTCCTCCGTCTAGGCACTGTTGCCAGCTGTCCTGGGGCAGGGGTTAGGACAAGCACCAGGCCCTTCCTGAGGGGGACATTTTTGTGCCTTGCTTTGCTGCTGCTGGGAGCCCACTTTGTACCCGGGCACAACAGCAGGACAAACGACTGATCCTGTGTCTTCCTCACCATCACGTTTGAGCGCATTGCTGCAGTCATTCTGTCAGTCCATCTCATTGAGGGTCTGCCTCTGTTTTTCACTGACCCTCTACTTCCCTTGGGTACCAAAGTGGGCCATCCTGCCCCCTGGGACACTGGAACCACAGGGTGGCTTCAAAGACACAGCTACGATACAGCCCAGGGAGTTCCAGTGCTGTCCTGGTGGAGCTGTAGCTCTGAGTCAGGCTTCAATCTGCAAGGTCAGCAGCAGTTAGAAACCACCAGTAGCAAGTATGTACTTTTCCACCCTGAGAAATATCGAGGGAGGGCCTGTTTGCACCCCTCAAGTTGCTGATGGAGCTCAAGGTGGTGCAGGGGGGTCCAGCGCCTTCCCTTTCTGGGCAGCTCCAACCTCTCACTGGACATCCGGAGGGGTGGTCCTGAGACCATGGCCCTCAAAGACATCCTCAGTGAGCCTGTGCAAAGCGAGAGCCTGGGGGAGCCATGATGCTGGCTGGGGCATCTGCTGGGACATCTCTCACAGCAGTCAAAGTCCTCACACTAAAGTCCTGGAAGCCCCCTGCCCTGTATTGTCACTGTGAATAGGAACAGACATGATCATGGACAGGAGGGGTTGGGGGTAAGCTGTATTTCTGGCTTTTAGCATCACCAATTAGCTTTGCCCCTATCAATGAAATCTTACTCTTTTATATCTGGTTTATGATCCATATCCCTCTCTCGCTATTTATGTGTGTGTGTGTGTGCGCATGTGTGTGTTTGGGCAGTGTATCCACATGTTGCATGCACTCGCAGATGGTTCCTTTTCAATGCTGTATACCAATCCATTATACAGCATTCAATCATTCATTCCATAGAATATATAGAATACAGAATCATTTGATCATTCAATCTAGAGTTGATGGTGGAGTGCATTGGGCTGCTAATCACAAGGTCGGTAGTTCAAACACACCAGCAACTGCTCCACAGAAAATGATGAGACCTTCTCCTCCTCTACAGCTTATGAAACCCAGAGGCAAGTCTACTCTGTTTTATGGGGTCACCACTAGTCAGAATCAACTCGCTGGCAGTGTAGTTGCTTAACAGTTGATGGGCTTTTGCATAGCTTCCAGTTTGAGGCCAGTAGTAAAACTGCCATAGACACTTCGACCATATCTTTTGATGAACATGTATAAAAAGGCCTAATTACTTGGCCCTTTGTTACAAATAGTTTTACCTTCAGTAGATTCTACCAATCAATTGGCAAAATGTTCAAATCAATGTACACTCATCAGTGGATGAGTGTTCCACTCCCAAATCCTTGTTAAACTTGTGCAATTTTTGCATCTAGTAAAAAGTCCATATGCAAACACAATGGACTAATTTCAATAATGAATATGCACGCTAGGGTTCTAAACAAGACTAGCAACTGGACCCCCGATTGAGAATATGAGAAGATCACATTCTGATCAAATAGACTTTATTCCAGAGATGTGAGAATAGAGAAGCATCCAGAACCCTGTTCACATAACTCAGCTAGTCAACTGCTTAATGGCGAGGCACCAGGCCCATATCACACAAATTAAGTAATCATACACACACACACACACACACACACACACACACACACCAAATTGGATAGAACTCATTTAAATAAGGTACACATTATTGCTCAAAATGCAGCACAAATATTCTAAATACCACCCAAACCATTTCAATTAAAAGCAGCTTTATTGCTCAAAACTTTATTGGAAGATCTAGACAATAAAGGCTCTTGGAAAGAGTCTTTCCAACTCTGGAAAAGATAAACTTGTTGCTGTCAACATTCTATTTCAATCAAAAACCCCAAACAAACTCGAAGCAAAACCAATGGAATGACTGAGAAAATCTAGTAAGGATAAACAATAAATGTGATTGTATACATGACAGATATAACAGAAAGTACATGTTTTCTTCTTAACTTGTTGTAAACTCTTGAAAATGGAAGTGGGGAATAAACCCATTCACAATAAATGACCATGTAACTAAGAAACAGGAATACATTTCCTAAAAGAGGCCTAAGAGTTGAATGAAAGAGACTCTTAAACCTGATGAAACTTTTAAAGATCTGTGTAAACAAATTACCATGCTCTTAGATGAGGATTTCAACTCTTCCCCAAAGTAATATGCACATGTAACAGCACTGAAATCAGTCCTCCGTAGGATTGGCTTTCTGAAATCAGAGAAAATGATCACAAGATTTAAATGCCTGAGAGAGCTAAGAAAGGTGGCAGAGAGAGCAATGGGCAGGGGTGGGAGTGGTGGGGCGGGAAAGAGCTCGTCTCACTATTCTTAAGCTACTGCGTGCAAACATTAGAACCCCACTATCGTGGAATCCATGTGATATTGTCAAGTAGAAATAAGCAAAACAGAATATAACCTTGAGAAATCAATCCGACTGCAGATGGAATTGTAACCCACAGCGACATTGGCATTTCAGCTCCCTGGAAAAGCATGGTCTGTTTGCCAACAGACAGGAGAACGACGGTGGGAGTAGGAGGCCCAGCCCCACTGCTGGAATTGAACCTCTGTCCCAGTGGGCCGCAGTCCCGTGCACAACCACTACGCCACCAGGGCTCAGCCCCTCTAGTGTTAATTTATATAGTACACAATAGGCTCTTCCAAAGTGATTTTAAAAAAAAAAAAGGAGAGAAAATGAAGACATCGAATAGAAGAATGTTCACGGGAGGCAGGGCACTAAGGTGGCCCCCACAGCCTTCACCCTTTGGTGTTCCTCCCCATGAGGCTGCCTTACAAGGCAATGCAGGCCTTCAGCTGTTGTCATTAGTGAGCCAGATCGATAACCTCAACATTGGGGAACTAACTGGACCAAGTCTGACACACTCACAGACACGCTTTAAAAGCAATCCGTTTTCTTTGGGTGGTAGCGGATGGGAAAGCAGACAGATTTGAAGTGCAAGAAGAGTTTGAAGCGCCCTTACTAGTTATGCAGGAGCCACAGTAGAGGGGTGGGTTAAGCAGAGGAATACCAATGCAAGGCTGGAGGTTCCAATCCAACAGCTGCTCCATAAAAAAGGAACTTGTTTGCTCCTGTAAAAATAACCACTACAGGGAGCAGTTTGCCTGTTCTGTAGGACTGCTCTGGGTTGGAACCAACTCGATGGCAGTGGCCTCGGGGATGCCAGGATCTGACAGCAGCTTTAAGAGTAAGCAACCCTTTCATGACGACCCACCAGGAAACAAGAGCCTTCATTCAACTGTCAGTATAGGATTCTGCCAACAACATGCTGGAAAGCCAATCCTCCCCACAGCCTCCAGAGGAGGAGCTCAGTCTGGCTGGGCCTTAAGAAGTCCTGGTGGCCAGCACTGGTTAGGTGTTGGGATCACAAGACCAGCAGTTCAAAGCCACCAGCTGCTGTTCAGGAGAAAGGTGAGGCTGTGGAATCCTGTAAAGATTTCCAGTCTCAGACACCCAAAGGGTCCACACAGAATTCACGGCCGTGGGTTTTCTTTTTCGGTTTGATTCTTAGTTGAGAAACTCAATGTAGCCCAATGTTTCGAGCTACAGAATTAAGAGGCAATAAATAAACGGAGGCTGAAACTGATTTGTAGCACAGCCATAGAAAATGAACGCAACAGGCAATTCACATAGGAACCAAGACCGGTACGTGCCTAAGTCAGGGAAAGGCAAGCCTATTCAACTCTGGCTTCTCACCCTCTCCCCTCCTCCTCCTCTTTTTCCCATTGCTCAGGAATAAAAGCAGGATCCTCTGGGGCACAGTGGTTAACCTCTCGCTGCTGGGAAACCCTATGGGGCAGTTCCAGTCTGTCTTCCCAGGTCACTACCAGTCAGACTCGCCAACAGGAAACCAAGTGAACACCATAGAAGTTTTTTGGTTTTGTTTTAAACATTTACTCGTAGATATGAACCTCTATTGTCTCTATTAAACACATTCACATCTCCCTAATCCTCCTTGAGGGATTCATGGAACATCTTTCATTACTTCACATTATTATGTGTTGTGTGTTGCTTCAACTTATATATTAATTTTAAAAACTGTTGGCTCTTGAACCACACAACTTTGAACTTTGGGACCCACTTATGTTCAACCTTTCCCCCCGCCCTCCCGTTGCAGGGAACTCAATTATCTTCTTCAATAGCTGTGACCCTGATCATCTCTCCAGCAACGGCTGCCCCCTCCCACTCCATTCCCCTCACCTGGAGAAACCGCTGGGAAACAGAATGGACTGAATGCTGCATTATCCGGTCAGGGATTTGTTTGCGTCATTGCTGTGTGCCAGTACCTAAACTTCTCAAAAGGCACTCAAAAAGTGGAATATTTTGTTTCCCTTTTCTTAGTGTTACTCGATTCCATAACCTTTTTTTTTTTTTTTGGGGGGGGGGAGGGGGACATCACTGCCTCAATTCCATAACCTAAAACTCATTTTCTCCTGAAACCTCTTCTAGAAGCCATAAGAAGTTTGAGAATTACTTGACAAGAAGTCTGAGTTCAGAGAGTGAATAAACTGGTTTGATGTGTATGACAAATGTTATACTGCCAGGTGTGTTGTATGTATGACCTCAAAGCCGCTTAATTGGCCAGCTCAATTATCCTCAAAGATGAGAAATAGATATTAGTTTGTCCAACGTCTTAGAGATAGTATCCTCTGCCGAGTTTCTGCTCAATGTATTAATGGTTCCTGCTCATTCATCTCTGCTGTGCTACTCTTAAAGGAACCATGTAATTTAAAACAATCGTCTTTCCTAAAAGACCATTGTTCTTACATCATAGCAGAGTAAGTCAGAGTATTGCTATGAAGCAGACACCTTAGTTTACCAAACACCCAAATGTCAAGCTATTGTTCTTCCACACAGCCTCCGAGGTCTCCATGCTTCTGAAGATGTGGAGGTTTCCCTCTCTCACCCTGCCATGAAAAAGTAGGTGATCATTTACTCTATTTGAAAAAGGCAGTTCGGGGACTCAACCTCCTTTGAGCTGGAAGGGACACGATTAGGGCTGTGGGAGGACTACTCACCAAGTGCCATCCAGCGGACCCCTATAGGGCAGACCAACCTGCCCAGTAGGTCACCTACCTTTCTCCAGAGCATCTCTGGTGGTTCACGTTGCTGACCTTGCGGTTAGCAGTGCAATGGGGAACCCACCATGTCCCCAGGGACACTAGGGGGGGACACTTTCCCAATAGAATGCTTATATGACAGCCTGGGCTGCCCTCCAAGAATGAGGGGCGTTGCCCCCTTGTGGGGTGGGAGGCAGGACTTCTTGTGGTAACTTATCTGGTCTTGTTCTTATGGTGGCAGTCAATTTTCTTAAGGTTTCTTCTTAAAAGTTCCTATGATTATCCTATCAAGAGTGCGGTCTATGATGATCTCCCCATTGGAAACCCACCCCCACCAAGTCACCATCACTGTCTGAGCTGATGATTGGACAAGTGCGTTACTGAGAGTGTCTGCAGCCACTTGCTGATCAGACGCCCCTTTCAAAACATTGTTATAAATCTGTACCTATATGGATTGCACCATGAGTAGCGGTACTTTTTACTTGCCCTCGTATGTCTAATATATTGAGTTTGTGAATTATTTCACACTCACATGATTCAATAATGATCTGTTAAGTGTAAATGGTGGTCTCTCCCTTTCTGTTGACCTCGGAAGTGATTAAGGTGTTCGGGCAAAGCCATCAAAGCCACCCGAGTCCCGGTGGGGTGATGGCAGCCAGTGAAGCCAACAGAGTCCTTGTTTCCACCGGTGAGATGTTCCTCTTCCTCCTTGGAGAAAAGAACCAGAGGCCAAACCCAGTGCCCCAGAGCTTCGGAGACTGGAGCTCTTTACGGTAGATGGCCTCATCTTTCTCTGCGAGTGGCTAGGAGGTCTGAATCACCAGCCTCACGGTGAGCAGCCCCTCGTGTACCCACGGTCCCTCCAAGGGTGCAGTGAAGAGGGGAGTGAAGTCAGACCCTCGAGAACGAGGAAGCTGACCCAGACTGGGCCCCAGACCACCAAGCTAGGCCAAGGCTAGGGGGGCTGGCCTGGGGGCAGCTAAAGATTGGTTCGGAGAAGGAACAGGCCACCTATCAGGAATGAAGAGAGCCCCCCGCCCCTGCCCCCAGTTCCAAGGCGGGCAGGACCACATGTGTAGCAGGGAGAGGGCACTACCATGCACATTCTGCTGCCAACTGCAAGAGGTCCAAATCCCTCTCGAGTCGGGGCACAAGGCGCAACCTCGGGATCCGCTCCACAGATCTACATGCAATGGAGCATGACCTCACAGGCTGGGCAAGGACGGCTTTTTCCTTTCGCTCCTTTGTGTTTGATGAGCGAGCTAAGTGTCAAGTTTTGAAAGTGTGCCAATTGACCAGCGGACAATTATTTGTGGAGTCCGAAAGGCATCACCAAAGATGCTCAGGGGAGCACAGGGCAGGCAAACGTGGCCCGGGGTCAAGGACTGTTGACAGACAGAAGCAAATAATGAACCAGGACCGGTTTTATTTTGGTTGGCAGGTGACAAAAAGAGCAGTACTAAATATGCGTAACTGGGGTCTTGGACGGGAGAATCGAAGCATTCGGAATAAAACTCACCACTGGCTGCTCCTAGGTTCAAAACACTCATTTTAAAAGGTAAGTACATAAACTCGCAAATGCCTCATTGTTTGTGTTTTTTTTTTTTTGCATCACTGCCCTCTGGTGGTCGTGGGAGCTACCCAGCCTTGCTCCTGTAGAGTCTCATCATTCTTAATCATCCCCAAGTTTCAAAAAAAAAAAAAAAAACCACACGAAGTCAGACCTTGACGCACTAGCAGATCTCAGAGTGAGGTAGGATGTGCCCAGACCTACCTTCAGGGTCAAATATAACACCCACCCTGCCTCTAGAGGGCACCGGTGGGTCCAATTCCTCCCAGCTGGAACCTCTGAGCGTTTTATCACATGAGAAACAGGCAGCCAATTTTTCTTGCCTGTAAGGCAGACACTTAACCAGTAAAAGTCAGTGTTTCATTGTTGGGAGGAAGGTTAATTCCTTGAAATTCTAAGGTATAGGAGCAATCTGGATACTGTTTCACTGAAAAAGTGTCCAAGTTAACTTTACTTATTAAATGCTGTTGAATGGAATTTGCATACCTTTATAATCTGTGAATAATTGACAGTATCTAACCTTCACTGTGATTTTCCACTTCTTAGTGGATGGGATGCTGTTTCTAACATCATTCACGTGGATACCCGCTACCGAGAAATGTTGTCTTCATCTCCACACATCTCAAATGGACAGGTCCCCTGCGCCAGGGACACTTATACTTGCCCCCTGGGAAGGTGGAGGGAAGGCAGGGGTGTTGTTGGTAGTCAACTGTCCAAAGATAGGAGACCAGAGATTTTTCGTCTTCTAAATACACAGGATAATCTGAAATACGTAGGTTCAAAAGACTGCCGAAAACTGACAATCCCTTAAGGTGATTTGAAAAATTGCAGTCAAAAAAGGTAAAACGGGGCTGAGCCCCGGTGGCGTAGTGGTTGTGCGCGGGACTGCGGCCCACTGGGACAGAGGTTCAATTCCAGCAGTGGGACTGGGCCTCCTACTCCCACCACCGGAGAGCAGTGATGTCTTAAAAAAAAAAAAAAAAAAGGTAAAACGATCCTGTAAAAACAATTCCCTCTCCCTGCGGGCCCCCCCCCCCGCCCCCCCGAGATTATCACTCAGCCACTTTGGGATTTCTTTCATACGTCTCATCTTCCGACATAATAGGATGAAAGAAATACCTGAGCCTCTATCAACACAGCGGGTTCCCTGAATGAGAAGTTTTTTTGTCCAGTCCAATGCTTTATTTACCAGAAGGGTACAGCTCTTTGGTTGATGGACCAATGACAAAGTTGGCAGGGGACAGCTCACGGTCATCTCTGCAGTCGGCTGTAAAGGACGGCGGATGAGCGCAGGTGCCCGCTGGCAGCTTCCTTTCCTGATGTGGCACATCTTCCACAGAGGCTCATCCGAGTGACGCAACACCCAATGCCAACCCAATAAAAATCACATTTGTTCAAGAATTGCCTATTTTTATGGAGAATCATTTCCGTTGGTCTCGCCAGTGGCCGACCTTAACTAACACCCAGGCACATGCTCCGTAAGGCAGCTTGTTTTCACACTCATGTTCAATGCCCGCTTTGCCTTCCCTGTAGCTTTTTGGAAGAGTTCTTCAGTATGGGAATTCTCATTTGCGGAGGATGGGTTCCTCTACCACTAACCTCAAATGGATATTACATGAGGTAATTTGAAATCTTTGAGAACCTGGCACATACATCGTGCCTCTTACGAGGACATGCAAAACTACGACACAGAAATGGACCCTAACTCTAGGACGCAAAGTGCCAGTGAGCAGATGTTCACCGGCAGGCTCTCCCTTACTTCACCGGGTAGTGAGCCTCTAATGAGGCATAAAGGAGAAGTGGTGTGAAGGGCGCACCTGAGCCAATGTATGTGTAAGGTGAGGGGCTGAATCGCCCGGAACAAGGCTTTCCTGTGAAGTAGGCCCTTGCTCTGAGTAGTATACCACATATTTTGTTCACTTAAGTAAATCAGGCAGTTCTTCAAATGTGACTAAAATCGCCATAGCCTTTAGACTAATGTCAAGTAGGAATCAGGAGCAAAGCGTTTCATAGGACCTAAGAGGTACTTAAAAGTGACTGGGCTCGGGCTGAGCCCCGGTGGCGTAGTGGTTGTGCGCGGAACTGCGGCCCACTGGGACAGAGGTTCAATTCCAGCAGAGGGGCTGGGCCTCCTACTCCCACCACCAGAAAGCAGTGATGCCCCCCACCCCACCCCCACCCCCACCCCAAAAAAAAAAAACATGATTGGGCTTCTTCAGATTTTGGTTTGGAAAAGCACTTAAAAAAATTTTTTTTTAATGGCATTCCAGAAAATGTGGGTTCCACACTTCAGAGGGGTGGACCACCTCTCTCTCACTCTCTCTCACTAGTGTCGTGTTCACTGTAGCTGGCAGGTGGAACCAAGTAACTAGCAGAGGCTTTGTCACTGGCTAAGGGTGCTTCCAGAGTCCAGGTTTTGCGAGGAGACCCTAAACACGGGGTAACTCTGCGGCCTCTCAACTCCTTAGTGGTCTTGGGGAACCCAGTGACGGCCAGAACAGAGTACAGCTCTAAACCTTGCCTGACCCCACATGGTTCATCGCTGCAGGAGTAACATTCAGAGTCCTTCTGAGCAGGACAAGGGAGCTTCAAGTAGTCCATTTTCTTTTCATTCCATTCCATTTTTTCCATGAACTTTCTACACTTCCCTCATAGGCTAAAATAGCTCAAGTAAAAAGTCTCAATGTGTGTCCATGCTGTAGAAGGTACCACTCACACCACAGCAGCATGCAGACCATCAGAGAACAGAGGGCTCCAGGGCAGCAGAGGAAGTGCCTCTCAGAGTCCACATTGCATGGGGGCTTCAGACTGGAAGAAAGCAGCAGTGTGTTCTCGGCCGAGGAGTGAGGAGTAAAGAAGGCTAAGTCTTGTCTGTCAAATAGCCAGATAGACTAACAGAGTAAAAACACAATAAATCTGTGAGTGTATATGTGTGTGTGACATAAAACATGAAGCCTGTGTGTCTCTAAAACTATCAATGATCCAGTCTTATGCCATCCCCAAACCAACCCCGCTGTCCTAAAGTTCACACTGGCTCACAGTGGGCCCTACCGAGGGTTGCCCAGACTGTACATCTTTACAGCAGCAGAGAGCCTCCCCTTTCTCCGAAGGAACAGTGGTGGGTCCATCTCTGACTGTGCAGTTAGCAGCTCAATGCTTACCAAAGGTCCCAGCACTGTAACGATAAACTCCCACTTTCCTTAAATGTGTTCCTTACTGGGGGTTTACCTCCACGTAGTCGACACCAAGATGTCTTTAGTCAGCCGTTCCCTTCCACTCTGTCCCCCTCCCCCTCGCCCATCACACAGGAAACCAGGGTGCTTCAGGCCTTCATTACCTATGGCACGTATGGTGACCACTTACATTTCCCATCTCTGGAGTTGAGCGGTAAGATGCTACCCTACTTACAGTATAAGCCACTTGTGTAACAGCATGACTCTGAAGAACCAGCCTCATCCCCTAAACCTGGCACTGTAGACCCCTCGGCACACAGCATCCAACTAATGGTAAAAAAAAAACCCTTTGGGGGGGGTGGTGGTGGAAAGGGGAGAATGCCTTCTATTACTGAACACATGGTTTCAAGCAAAAATTTAAAGCAGAAAGTAAGTTAGTTTTGAATCGATTTCACTGCAAATCCAAAGCTAGATTCCAAATCTGACAAATATTCCAATTCATGACACACCTATAGCACATCATCTATATTATACATTTTATTTAGAAACAAATAATACACATTGAGCCACCAAAAAAATGGATATCTTAATTAGCTTATCCAGACCCTGAATTTACAAAAGAAACTTCTTGCACCACAAAAATTAGCATTTGGATTAATTTACATTAATTGACGACTAAATTTTAAAATACCTGAAGGATCACACCATCTGACCCAGGGCTCACCAAAGTGGTTGAGGAGGTGGGGGAGGAAAAAGAGGTTCTTTAGGAAGGTGAACGGATTAAGTCATAAGGTCAATTCTGTACTGGTACAATGAAGTCAGGAAATAACCAGGAGATTTCAGTATTACAAGATGGTTCCATCTAAGAACAGGTTCTAGAGACTAGAGAGTTGGAATGAAGACAGAGGATATCTCCTCATCTGGACCAGGAAAAAAGCATGTGGAGGAGGGAGGCTGCAATGCTTTACTCACAAGAAGCAACCATCAGATAAAGAATGAAATGAAAGGTGATCGCTTCAGCAGCACATATACTAAAAGAATGAAATGAAGGGAGGAAGGGGGGTGGGGGGGGGGAAGGAATGTGGTAGACCCAAGCCTTTCTGATTGCTGAGAATACCGAATTTAGCAGCTCTCTACAAGTCAATTAAAAATACCATTCTCCGAGACATTTTGAGAGAGGAGCTAACACACAACGGGGGAAAAATCATTCTACTTTAACAAGGCACTCACTGGTTCACAGCCTGTTATAAACCCAGGCAGACATTAGAGTTACTCTAAATTAAATGGAACATTCTAATTTGCATCAAAGGGATGATCATGAATAAGTGGTCCCAGTGAAATCCAATCTACAGCTTACTAGCAGAGATCCAGGGCACTCTGACCCCTCAGCACCATTTCAGGAATACTGCTAGTGGAGCCCCGAGGGCCTCTACTGGACCTAACATTTGCATTTTTCAGATTTCAGAAAAGGTAGAACAAATGCAAAGGATCTGTTAAATACATTGTCGTTTTGATGTTCTTTACACTGACATAAACATCAGCTGGATGAGGGCATGGCCAACTTAAAAGTTTTTAATGGCAAGAGTAAAGGATTAAAATGATTTACTAAGGAGCACAGCCTTGTTTTTAAACACAGATATGTACGTTTTCTCGGCCTTCCCCTAAAGGAGAACTTTAGGGACAAATACATTTCATATATCTAATTGTTGTCAGCTATTACTTAGTAAAACCTGAATCCCAGTGTCAAACACTTAAAGTACTGCAATTATATATAAATTACTAAACAAGTAACAGAGTAGTGGGAGGCAACCTCTGAGTAAATAAAATGAAGGGTTATGCACTTAATCGTTTTGAAATAGATTTCAATAGATACAAGAGCTCCTTTTCCACATAAATGCATTAACAGTTTGGCTCTTTGTTGAAATTATCACAGAGACCCACAACAACATGAGATTAACTCTCTTCACTGTCAACAGTGAGGGTCAATTTTAAGCAATCCTAGGGAAACCAAAAGCAATTTCAAGCCTTTTGATCCGATCTGTGACATTAGGCCGATGAAACTTAGATAACAGAAACCCGAGAAAAGCACCAAAATAGATTTTTAAATTGCATCCAACCATCATTTCAGATGTCATACAGATTTGCTTCTGTTAAAATGGTGATGACAAAGAGGTAGATATGAAAGATGCCATTTAAATACCTTAAGACTACTCTTCAGGTGAAATTTCATGTGTTTGATCTAAGAAGGTCTTTTAAAGGTGGAATCTTCATCATAGAATTTCATGGTATGTTCTTGTGTAAAGGAAAATACCTATGAAGTACTAAAAAGGTGAGCCTTAAAAAATTCACTTAGCCAAAGTAAAATAAGATTCCTTCATTTTGGTGAACCAATTAATTTCTTTTTTGACCCAAACCTAACTAGAATCAAAGAATAGTTTTTGTTTTTCCTTACTGAAATTTTTAAGAATTCACATTCAAAATACTTGTATGTGTGGTGCTCAGAAGAGCACCAAGACAGCGTGTGGAATGTCCCCTGAAGCCCTAGCATTTGAACAGATACATTGAAGACACTAATGATCACAAATCAAGACCTTCACAGATTGACGAACACACCCCAATGCACACACACACACACTGGCTCTCTCATCCCCGCCCACCCGCCACACAAACGCCGTCCTCATCCTCACTGTAAGGCTGCACTTGTGTTTTTTTAAAGGCACCTCTCATTCTCTAGCTATTGCCTTTTAAAGATTTCTGTTTTGTTAAAAAGTCTGATGGAGATATTTCAATGGAAATCGATCAGTACTGAGAATGGAATATTTTTTGATTCACATTTGAATAGCCAGGTTTTCTTACATTCAGATTTTAATAAACTAGAATGACAGTCTTTAAAACAAGCATGCTAGCCTATAATGAATATAGTATATACAGTAATTTAGACATTTGTAACTATATATTATATTGCAAAAGCAAACAGCACAACACTCACCATACTCATCATTATCCATTGTGTATACTACCTCCAAAAATGAAAATACAAAACAGTAAAATGCACCTATGGTTTTATATTTATATATAGTCTATATATTATATATATTTGTACAATATATATAATATATATTTATAAAATATACATACATTTTAGACATTTTCAAATAAATCTTCATCATTATCTCCAAAAGAATTTATAGCAAGAATACTGAAGGAATGAAAGTCAGATCAATGAAAAGTTTTCACAAAGCTCATTGTCAACGATGCAGCTCAATTTCCCTCCATTTTAGTCATACTAAAATGATTATAAAAATCTAAATACTTTGCATAACTAATTACTTGTTTAATGGCAAAAACTGCTAAACTTGTTTAATAGAAAAATACTGAAGGTCAGTGTCTCACATGTGTTAAACAGGTGTCTACGGTCTGAGCAACACATGAGCTCCAGATGACAGCTGCGTTGGGAGAAGGGTGCTGCAAGCCCCCCTCCCCCGCCCCCCCCCCCGAGATAGCCAAAGCTTATGAAAATAAGGCAGGGCCCCCACAGCCTGCTGATTTCCATATGGCTCCAATGCTATGTCATCCGAAAGATGGGCATCCCGAGCAGGATGAAAGCAGCTTAATGCTGTGTGACTCTTGACTTTGTTCTTTTGGTAATTCAAACTTTCCGTAGGCAGTGGGGGGCGGGGGGCGGGGCGGGGGGGTCAGACAATTGTAGACGCCACTATCTGATTGGAAGACAGCTTTGGCTCATTTCTAAGCTGAAACCACACAGCTCTGGTGGAGAAGACCCCCTCTTTTCATGTACAGTCTCCAATGGCACAGCACTGGCATGCTATGGAACTTTCAACAGTTCCGTCCTCTGCACTACAGTCTAGCTAGCTCTTGGTCATTCTCCGTTCACTAACAGAAGGATTCCAACCAGGAGACCTACAATGGGCAGGGAAAAAGAGCGCCTTCGTGGCATAAGCCAGGTAGGCACTGAAGACCTTGGAAGATAATGAAAGCAGTAAATAGTCTAACAATAGCTTTGTGGTCATCCATCATAAAATACCAAATAAGGGCACCTGATCGCCATTTGCAAATGTTAGCCTAGCACCCTCCCTTCACTCTGTGAAGGCCCAAAAGAATGCAATATGGAATTCTACATCTGCATGGGAATGTAAACATTCACCTGACCGCTCTTGTCTAGGTCAACTCAGTCAATAATTCACAAGAGTCTCTTGAGCCCATTGCTAACCAAGATAGAGATAAAATGAAATGACTTTTGTGTCACAATACTATAGCATGTCTGTACAACACTCAGGAAAATTAGCACAGGTGTTTAGCTTAAAAGCAATTTTGACTATATATTGCAGAAGTCCCAAAATGCAGCTAAGCATAAATTTTAAATAATTGGCAATTATTACCTACATCACCAAAATATTCCCAGAAGTGTCAAATGGATTAGATGGGGAGAGGAATGCCAGAATTATATGATGGGGTTAAAACATTTAGGATTATATATATATTTGCTTTTTAAGTCTGGAAGCTTATTGCATGAAAAGTTGAGTATTAATAATTTCTTTCTACCTTACAGATTGGCTTGTCCTTTGGGGCGAACAAGAAAGAACGTGTGGGAAGGACAGAGTTACAAGGTTCGGTTCCGTGTGACCGGCCCAAGTTCAGATGGCAGGGTCAAAACCAAAAACAACCTAAGAAGTGATCAAAGGTGGGCCACAGACAAAGGAGGTCAAGGAAGCCTAGTTTTTTTCAGATATGCAAACTTCCCCACCCCTCACCCCCAAATACTGATCCACAGCTCATCAGAACATATTTTATAATCCAATTAAAATACTCAGAGCGGGAAATAATCAGAACCTTTTAGTCAATGGCATGTATTCAACTCCTTCACCTCAATTTCTAGGAGCTTCAGCTTAGAGATATGAATAGAGAACTAGCTTTATTTTTTACTTCTTCAGAAGCAGCTGGCTGAGGTTAACGTTATTCTTTGGACCATTAAAATCATTACGAACTCTTTTTGGCAGGTGTCAAATTATAGGCATAAGAGACAAAGAGGAATAAACAGGGCATCTGAAGCATGGTTGGTTGTGGATGCTGATAAAAACAGTTACCCCATAACTTGTTTGTTTTCTTCAGTCATCAAAAGGTAGGACTTCACTGATATGAAATAATCACTCTGATACTATAAATATAACATGAAAGGGAATTTTAAAATTAATAAAAATCATTATAAAGATAGGCCATTTTTTGTTAAGAATAAACAGAATCGCAAACCTGAATAAGTTAAATTCTTTAGTAAATGCAGACTGTTATCAACTATTCCTCATAATGGTGAGTATCCAACAGCTAAACTTTAGAATGGTACCAAATCTTTTTCAAAAATGTAATATATAAATCTGCCTGCAAACTAAATATTTGTTTAGCATTTCTGAATAATATCCTATTTAACATATTATTGCAGGTCCCCGTCCCCTCCCCGCTAATAGGTAAAATGCCACTTGCTTTATGTGAACTGCTGAAGGGCGAGCTAAATTAAAGACTCATTTTAACACTGACTGGTCATTCGGCCAAAGGGGTTAGTACAGCAGATGTGACAGATTACTGTGCTAACTACCTAGTATGTTTAACAAGGTTTCTCAGGGGAGACGTTTCCATTCTTCCTCTACTCAACCCCACTTGCCAAGCTTGCAAATGATCACAGAGTGCCTTCTTTACTCGAATAGGAACAAATGAAACCTGTGTTCACTCAGGCTGGCCTACCGAATGGGGACAACCTCCAGGAACAAGCATCGACTGGGGGGAAATTCTGAAATCGTTTCCAAGTTCACAGATTCCACTGAGCTTGCAGCAACCGACCACACATTCATTTTAGAAAACAGTATATGAATTGCAAAACTATACTTTAACAAATGTTTTCTGTGCTCCTTCAGCAGAACAAAAGTCAGGCCGAGGGGATCCTTGCCCTGGCTTCCTGTATCTCTTTGTGCAGTTGTCGATTTGTAGAGAGCTAGCAGCCGAAGAGGACGCCCGATGTCATACAAAGACTTTGGCCAGTGCATCTGCTCCGGCACTGGCTATGTAGCATTTGGATGGGTGGAAAGCTACATCATGAATTGATTCTTCAAACTTTTTCCGATGAGCTGTGAACTCTTGGATACAGGTCTTACTTTCTAGGTTCCATAAACGTATAGAACAGTCATGACCTATACAAAAAAAAAAAAAGGAAAGGAAAGCGAAAAGGCAAGTTACCTTAATATGAAAATGATCCAGAAAAATGAGTAACCTAAGGTTGGTTATACTTACTGCCAGACATCAAGTACAGGCCATTGGGGTCAACTGCTAAACTTGTGACAGCTTCTAAGTGGGCTACCATGGAATGGATCAATTTGCCTTTTGGAGGGAGGAAAAAACAAGTATTACTGTCTCCTAAAGAATTCCTTCCCTCAACCTACCGAGATGCCAGCCACCCTGTAGGTGGTTTGCCCAGTCACCCCACACTTACTGTGTAACACCTTTCCCTTCAACTGAATCTGCACGTCCTGCCCTCCCACTTCTGCTCACAGCCGAGAAAAAGAACAGAAGCTCTATTTGTGAATATATTTTCTGTCTTTTAAACTATAGTTGGGATAATCAGTAATTTGTATACAAGTATCCCCTCAAGCCATGTTCATTAATTGGAACTTGGACATTATTAATCAGCCACTTTGCATGCTTTGGCTACAGGCAAATTATACAAGTTGTATGGACAGAATTTTAAATCACCGAAAGAAGAGATTTAGAAACACAAAGAAACACAGAGGAAAATCTAGCCACAATTTTAGTAGAAACACTACATGAAAATGGATTAAAAATATTAAACAGCTCATCTTTAATGCAGCTCAGCAAAAAGTCAACAAAGAGAAAAGCCATTACACATGTAAACACACCTGCTACCAAGGATACTTTCCTGCCTGCCCAGGTTGGCAGCAGTTTCCTTTGACTGGAGACTGGGGAGGAGGCTATCGCCCAATAAAAACTGGCCAAGTCCCAGGGCCAATTCAAGTTAATTAGGACCAAATAGTATTACAACACAAAGAAGTTTAGCCCATGAAAAAAAAAAAGAAAAAGTATTAAATAAATGAAATGGCCCGGGGACTTTCCATCATTAACATTATTCAATTGTTCAATAATTGAGCGATTAAATATATACATATATATATAAATAAAATGATCACATGCCTCTACTTCTAACATGTTTCTACTTTCCACCAAAAAGGTATAGCAACAGATCGTTTTATTTGTATTTGAAATGTATTTTACTTGTTTCTGTGCTCACTCTAACTATTGGGTTTTGCTTTTACAATAATTAATGTTTAACTTGACCTTACCTGTATTGTTATCAAAGAACTTGATGTGTCTGTCTTCATGAGCAGTGATGCTGATAGGAAGAGTGGGGTGACTGATGACTCTATTAATTTGGCAGGAAGTAGTGGCTGCTAGAAGAGAAAAATGAAAGAACATAAAATGAGTAAACCTATCATTTGCTTACGCAAAGGAGAAATGAATACCCACCTCACAGGTGGAAAAGTAAATGATGTGACTTTAATCTGCCTTCAGTTCATTTATTGACTGCGTCCACATTTCACATGGGCAATGAAGATCACCTGAGCTATACTGACAACTCGGAAGGTACCTGTTAAAACCT
The DNA here is from genome assembly GCA_004026705.1 of Nesogale talazaci. Classification (NCBI taxonomy): domain Eukaryota; kingdom Metazoa; phylum Chordata; class Mammalia; order Afrosoricida; family Tenrecidae; genus Nesogale; species Nesogale talazaci. The sequence goes on along the minus strand of PVJH01003846.1, from coordinate 15,621 downwards.
CCTGTCCCACTGCTGCTACCTCACATGCCACCTACGTCTTGGCCCAGAGCCTTGGCATTTCTCTTTAGCCGATTGCTTCTGCTACTGTAATACAGTTAAAGATTCTCACATACATGTCAGTATTCCCTTATTTTCTGGTTTTCTAACTCTCCCCAACACGTGTTGTGCCTATTAGCTGCACCCAAGTCAGCCCCGGCTCCGGGAGAACCTAGGGTTCCACTGGCTGGTTTTCAGAAATTACCTTTCTTCCTAGTCAGGCTTCATCTAGAAGTTCTGCTGAAATGTGCTCACCATCACAGGAACACGGAAGCCTCCAGTGGCAAATAAGTGGTGCCTGAACCGAGCCCCCTACACTGATTTCCAACTGGATACCAGTCACTGCCAGAGATGGTACCCAAGCTTCATCCGGTTTTCATCAAAAGGAACTCAATCATTTAAAACAAATTCAATGAGTGATTGTCAGATTCTTTTTTTATAAGAAAAAGGTATAGTCCCAGAATTATAGCATATTGGAACTACAATGAACCGTACCTATCTTACCATCATTAATCATGAGGGGGCTTCAGAAAATTGGAGAAAAAAGAACTTACAAGATAATGAACATGAGTAAAGGAGAAGGCTCTACACACAGAAGGGTAGTGAGGAAAATAAAGGAAATGGCAAGAGAACACACTGGGAGTTCTGCAAGTATTACAGACAACAGAGGCAGACTCTGTTATATACAAAACCGGGAAACAGTGGGGATCTATGAGTAGAATTATATTTTATATATTCTCACTTGAAAAACAAATTCTTTTTTTTAACAATTTCTTTTAAATAAAGGGATATGATCATAATATGATTACACATTTCAACCAATAGTCAAAAAAATATTAATTTTCATATTTCTGAGTCTTTCATATAAAAACAGCAAATTCTAGCCATGTCTACTTACTCCAAAGAATTCTCACAAGCTAAGAGAAGAAAAGAAATAACTGGGAAGAGTAAAAAAAGAATAAAGAAAACACTTAAATGTGAATGAGAGACGCATACTGTATGTGTTTATGTATAAGCCGAGTTTTCCAGTACATTTTTAATGCAGTTTTTGTGGTAAAACAAGGTGCTTAGGCTGATATTCGGGTTGGCTCACACTTGAGTATATACAGTATATAAAAACTCACTGTCTTTGAGTCAATTCTGACTCAAAGCTAAACCATAAGGCAGAGCAGAACTGCCCCTGTGGGTTTCCAAGACTGAACAGATATCTTTATAAAAGATGGTGAATTCAAACTGCTGACAGACACACACACACTGTGGTAATTGGTTCTCAGACTGACGCGGCAGGGTATGTGTGGAGGCTATTGGAGGTGCTTCAGTGGTAGAATTCTTGCTCTCCTTTCACGCGGGAGGCATGGCAATACACTTGTGCATAGTCACCACCTATCTGTCATGAAGGCGTCTATTTTGTTATGATGCAGAACAGGTTTCTGCAGAGCTCCTAGATTAAGAAAGACCAGGAAGAGAGGCTGAACAATCTCAGAAAAATCAGCCAGTGAAAACTCTATGGATCACCATGGTCCAAGCTGCAGCCAATCAAGGGGATGAGGCAGGCCTGGGTAGCATTTCATCTTACTGTGCTGCTTTGAGACACAGGCTGTAGCAGCTGACATCATCAGATGTGCATGTGTGGCTTTATCAACAGTAACCTCATGAGTGGCTAAGAAAAGACAGCAATGGCTAAAACCCCCACAAAACCAGGAGACTCTAATGCATGCTGCAAAACCTGAGAAGACATTTATTTTTGAATTTCGATAGTCAATAAGAATTACAAAAAAATGAAAAATTAGAGAATTGCAGATTTAGGATACTAACGCTGTAACCTTGATCTACATGTTCATCAGTATTGGGCTTTGTCAAATTGCATCACCACCATGGAAAATTAAATTATGACAAATGAAACATTATTGAATCAAACACAGAAAACTTTAAAATTGGTCTACATACTTGTATCCGGGTTGGATTCCAAAGTAAGAATACGTTGCTGGGTCTCCATGTTAAAGATGCTTGTATATCCGTTGCTGAATGATGCTACCATATGGCTAGGGTCACTGCTCACTAGATCCACAGAGGCAGGGATTCCTAATTCTAAAAGGATTCAGAACATATCCAAGGAGACTTTTAATCAGAGAAGATATTTAAAAATGGCAGGATGTTCTCAAGAAATTAATAAGGCTTTTTTTTTATTAGAGCAGCAGTTCTCAATCTGTGGTTTGCAACCCCTTTGGAGGTCGAACTACTCTTTCACAGGGGTCGCGTGATTCAAAACAGTAGTAAGATTACAGTGCTGACATAGCAATGAAAATAACTGTATGGTTGGGGGTTCACCACAGCATGGGGAACTGTACTAAAGGGTCACGGCATCAGGAAGGTTGAGAACCACTGCTCTAAAGCATTCAACAGAGACTATTCTCCTGTATTACTTTGTAACTTTAACCCATTTGATCATCCTTTAAGTGTTCAATAGATTTTCTACCAATAAACCAGCCAATGTATTATAGGAATGCAAGCTAATTTTATTATCACCAGAAGGAAACAATAAAGTAAGCTGAGATTATGTTCTAAAACCTAAGTGTCTTTATTTAAAATTCAAACAGAAAACACTTATGAACTATTTATACATTTTACTCCTGCTAACCTCAGTTGGGGTTTAGCACGGCCGAGCAGAAGTCCTTCATTTAAAACTTGGCTTTACTAAGAATTCTAACTCATCAAAAATATGGAATTGAACAAGTCATGCAAATATCAAGTGCAGAGATCTCAGTAAAGTCTAGAGATGAGTTATGATAGCTGAAGATAAATGGAGGTACTTTAACTTATCACTCAGAACGTTATTTGGGACTTATTTATAAAAATTAAAAATATAATATATGCATACAAATATATTTTTTTATTTAGATTATAATCACAATCAAACTAAGATAAGCTAACAGGTTGAAATACTACGCATTACAGGGAAAATTGTAAATGGTTACTGAGCACATGTACTAATTGCTTAACTTAATTAACATCAAAGAAATGCAAACCGCATCCACGGCTCACACACCCAGGAAGGTCTACTATATGTTAACACTACAACCTGGTAGGGAAGCAGAGCAAGCGGGGCTCTTATACATTATAGCAGGAATGTGAGATGGAGTGATCACGTCTGGCAGCTTCACATAAAGTTAAACAGACACACGCCCTAAATCCAGTGATTCTACTTCTATTCACAAGTCTTTACTCAGGAATAGTAACACATGAATGTTCGTAGCTGCTTAATTCAAAATAGCCAAAGCCTGGAAACAACCCAAATGGTCAAGAGAGAAAATTAAATAATTATAGCTTATTCATATGAGACAGTGCAACATTAGAAATAAATGAATTTGCAGAACTTAAAACATGGATTAGCTGCAGATACGTTATAGTAAGAGAGAAAAAAAGCTGATACAAACAATGTATTCTTCATTCCTTTTTCAGTTTTAGAGCAGACAAAAGGAACCTCTGCTGAAAGGAGCACAGCAGGGGATGCTGCTGGTTGGGGGGCTGGCCAGAGGCAAGGACTGGGCCTGATGCTCACTGAGTGAGTGATGGGAATGGATTTGTCAAACTCCCTGAAACATTTACTTAAGATACGGTCCCAAGAGAGGTTAATGATCTCTCAATTAAAAAATATATTATGTGTGCTCTTTTGCCAAATACTAAGCTGGAAATTCAAACAATCGTACTTTTGAAGCTTAAAAATTTTTTTTACATTAAACTTAAAGAGTAGGAGTCCATCTAATTATTTACAGAATAAGGCATTTTATAAAAGATCCGGCGGGGGGGTGGGGGGAGTGAGGTACCTTGATTATCATTAAATACACTCAGGGCTGGAGCCACCTCAGTTGTACTCCACAAGCGCAAAGTGCCATCTGCGGAACAGGACAGCAAGCGCTGATGTGTTGCACTATAAGCCAAGCCCCAGACTGCATCTGTGTGGCCCAGCAGAGGGCCTCTTAAGACAGAAGGATCTAAACAAAACAGAAAAAAATAAAAAATCAGGAGGAAAAAATAAGTCATAAATATATTTAGGTTCCACAGACTATAAAAACATACACAAAAGCCCTTGATACCTCATACAATATGCTTTCTAATGTCTATCAATCATTTTAAAGACAGCATGATTAAAAAACAAGACTTGGAGCTTAGAGGCTAAAATTAAAGAGCTCATTTCTTTTCCTCTCTTTAAAACTTGGGTACTTCCTTCCCCTGGCCCTACTATTCCTAAGGGTTAATCCTCGTTTGGATTTAAAAATAGCATGTTACCCCCGATCATCTGAATTTATTCTTCGTCAGAGAAACTACTGATTACATTCTCTCAGGAAGTGAACAGATCCTCTTCTGAACTGCCTTCAGCATTCTGCGGACACCTCCCTCGGGCCAGGGACCCGACTGGACTCTCAATGACAGCTCTTCCCAGGAGCAGCAAGTCTGTGACCTGAACCCTTCAGGGACCCCTCCACGCCTCAAACACCACTCATGGAGATGTGGAAGTAGACCGGGCGTGTCATTTTACAGTCTCACACTAAATCAAGCTGGAACTTTGATGCGTTATTAATCCCCACAAAGACTCTAGCAAGTAATGCTCTCATCATGGTTCAGAGATGGTAGGTTTTAAAAAGCCAAAGGTATTGCTATGATCTCATTCTCTCAAACATAGCCACCAGGTAGTTGTTGTAAACACACCATGGTCAACATTATGCAAGAAGGTGGAGTCACATAGAGCATGAAGACGCTGCGATCCAGAAGTCTACTGAAGAAGACAGTATGACTAGTCCACCAACAGAGTCCGGCACCAAGGACCAGGGCACACAACTGGGACAACATGCAAGCCCTTTGGAGAGAAGCTACCTCTAGAGAAGACTGAAGTCGGCCATCACAACAGGGAACATCTTCCTGGCAAAGGTGGCAGGATCAACAAAAACAGTAGAAGGAAATAGTGTAAGTATGTGAGGGGAAATGATAGGTAATCCTGCAGAAATGAAGGAGCTGAGTGAACTAGGTTGTGGTAGGGTTCCTCTAACATGTTAAGGAATGTACTCCCTAAAAGAGCAACAGGGAAGGGTTCCCCGAGAGCAGCAGGGATGATTAAGTGTAAGAGAACATCGGCGGGCTACAGTGTTGTAATGTAGGAGAGAGACTGGGCAGAATATCAAGAGGAAGCAAAAAAGATGGGAGAACGGATGAGGACCCTCTCTAGGGCAACGGTAAAGAGTCAGAGCCGGAGATGATTCATAAAACAGCAAAAAACACAGCCTAGGTATCTAATCATCTATGAGTACAGAAAACCAATTTGCTCTGTCAGCTTTCACCCAAATGTCTAGCATGAGTAGTAGGCACAATAAGGCATCAATGATGACAGGTTTCTACTCTAGTAATTCTGGCGGTGTCACCAACTAAAGAAGTTAAGAGCACATAGAAACTAAAAAGATGGGATTTACTGACAAGAAAACACAATTGGAGATTTTCTGAATTGGTCTGAGTCCTAAGGAGAATGTTATGAATCAACAACATGTAAACCAAGCGCATGGACTGGCTTCCCAAAGCAAGTCGGAATCCTGAAAAATTAGTTAGGCCTTGATAAATGTCAGTATTTAGACTAAGAAAGATCAAAGGAATTTGTGAAAGGTACGAAAAAATTGTCACCAAGTATAATTTCAAAAGCGCCACAGATGAGACAGGTGAAGGGGTTAGCAGTTTCAGATACTGTTAATAGACTTAGTTACTGTAAGTATCTTTACAATACTTCTGATGTCAGGAAATTATATTCAAATGCTATTCCCAGAACATAGAAGGGTGACACAGAGAGAAGGCAAATAAAACTAAAAACTGGCAGTTGCGGGGATGGTGCAGGACCAGGGCAGGGTTTCATCCTGTGCAACAGAGGGTCACTGAGTTGGACGTATCCCACCTGCACCACCATTCATGGGTTAGGACTCCCTGAGTGGTGCAAACAGTGTCTGTTCAACTACTAGACAACAGGCTGGTGGTTCAAGCACATTTAGAGACCCCACAAAAGACAGGCCTGGTGGATCTTCTTCCAGTCACCACAGTCTTGAGAATTCAGTTCTACTCTGCTCACCTGGGGTCACCGAGAGTCGGAATCAACTTCCAAGCAACACGGCCCTCCCCTCACTCCCAAATGTGCTTTGTAGACCATACAATGAGAGAAACTTAGATGATCTGGGGAAAGAATGAAACAGAAGACTTAAGTGGCAACTGGATGAGCTACGGTCAATAAATATGCTCCTTCTAGCCAGTGTTCCTTATGGGGTCAATTCTGAACTTTATATACCTATGGCTACAATCCCATGATGGAGGATATTCTCCACTTAAGAAAAGGAACCGGAGTGGACTAAGACCTGACCTCCAAAGAGGGTGCAAATTAACAAGGCCAATCTATTCCCCTGAAGACGTTTCTAAGATGCTCCTGTGGAACCCAACATGAACCTTTACTCTAGGTTCCCTGGATGCATTTTTCAGATTCCACCTTAGAACTGGGTGTAAACTTTTATTGTCCTTGCATGTATAATGGTGCTGCCACACAATTCTGCATATTCATTTATTCACCACCTCACCTGGGAAATCAGACCTCTATCTTCCTGACTGAACTCTGGTAAGAAACAAGATGACCAACTGGCTTTTGGCCTCTGGCCCTACACCCTGCATTTGTCTCACCTCCACCTGACGCTTGGCTTTTGGATTGACTAGCCATCTACCACTATGTCGGAAATTTCCTCCGAATTTTGTGAGGTTCTGTGGGACTATGCAGCTAATCACTGAACCCAGGGACACAAGGGGATATCTTCAGGGGAGTAGTAAGGAGGAAAGGGGGCTGAATAGCATCATGGAAGAATGGGACATTCGGGACATCGATCTCCAACTCTTTGGGACAAATCTGGTACTAACTCTTCTAAGAGTTTTGTCACCAAAATGGAGTCAAGAAAAGGCTGCCCTTTCTTCCTGTAAGTACCTGAATGTTTATGTTCCAGGGATGCAGAGAGAACAAAGAGGGTAACGATAGGTGAGGGAGAGGTGGTTGACTGACTAATAAGAGCTCAGTCCCAAAGAGAGTAAGAGAATTAAATATGAAGCAAAAGAGAATGGAATGAGTCTACAACAGAATGAGGGACAATTTATCCTCCGAGAAAGGAGCAAAATGAGAGGAGGGGGTTGGAGTAAGAGAAAGCAAGCTGAGCCCCTGTTTCCTTCTAGGAGACCAAGTGCTCGTGAGAGCCAGCTCTTTGGGACAAGACTGTGTTCACTTATGGAACATTCTCCAGCAAAATGTCTTTCACAAAGTATGCTTATAAAATCAAGGTTAACTTAGGTTAATTAACCTAATACTCATTAGGCGGCAAACCGAATCAAAAGTTCGAAACCACCAGTCACTCCAAGGGAGAAATATGAGGCTGTCTGAGCTATAGTCTCATAAACCCACAAGGGTAATTTCACTGTCCTCTAAGGTCATTCTGAGTCAGAAGTGACTTGATAGCAGTGAGTTTTTATTATTAAATTTTAATGGAAAACATGATCCTTTTATCTGTCACTAGTATAAGAGAAAGCAAAAGTAGTGCATTCCTAAAAAGTCTTTGTCAAAAGAATTTATGGTAACAGCTGGCAAATCTGGGGAGAGAATAAAATGTGTATTTAATTTTCATGGTACTGTTATCAAGGTTAGAGGGTACTTTAAAAAAAAATTTTTTTTAGAGGGTACTTTTTAAAGTTTTAAGGGCTCTGAAATATTTTGGTGTCATGGACTTCAAAAGATGTGATTTCTATACAACACTCCAAATTAATTGGGGGCTGATGCCAGCATCTGTTTGCCTTCAAAATTGCCTATTAAAGTGAAGAAATAACAAAGACATTACAAAAAAATACAATAACCAAATTCACTGCCATCAAGTCAACTATGACTCGCAGCTCCCTGATAGGACAGGATAGATTTGTTCTTGTGAGTTTCTAAGACTGTAACTCTTTACAGGAGTAGAAAGCCCCATCTTTCTCCCGAGAAGGGAGTGGCTAGTAGTTTTGAACTGCTGACGTTGTGGTTAGCAGCCCAATGCATAATCACTAGTTGACAATAAATCAAATAGCATACTGATACATAAAGTGAAGAAAAGCATCAATAAATCATCACTTCCCATAAATAAGATTCAGGGGCCTGTAGATATTTCCTCAAGAATAATCAGTGCTTTCTTCATTCTTTTAGCATTATATATCATCTTGTTTCCCAGATACAGGAATCCTTTTTAACAAAATAAACGTGGTTCTCTTTTAAAAATTTACCCTCAAAAATATCTAATTATATGGTTATAGATGCTAGGGAAAAAAAAGACACAACCAAATTTATTCTTGAGCACTTTGCGGTACCACATACCATAGGAGTCATATGGGTCGATGTTGGGGTTGGTGGTGTTCCAAGCCTGGATCAGTCCATCTGTCCCTCCACTGTAACACTGCTCACCGTTGCTGCTCATCACCACACACAGCACTGGACCTCTGAGAGAAAACAATCCATTTCCAGCCAAGACTGTGACTTGTTAAGAAAAAGAAGTGCTCAACCATTCAAATAGCATCTTAACCTGTTCTTATGCAGGGAGTTTCAGGGAGGCCCAAACAGTAAAGTGCTCAACTATAAACAATATAGGCCAGTATGCTCCATCACCTAATATGCATGTGAACGTAGAGCATTGAATAGGAAGACAGAAGAAAAATGAGTGCATTCGAATTATGGTTCTGACAACATTCAAAGTGCCATGGACTGTCGAAAGAAAAAACACATCTGTCTTAGCAGTACAGCCAGAATGCTTCTTAGAGGCAAGATGGCAAGACTGACTCATCTCATGTAGTCCGAACATGCCATCAGGAGAGACCAGGCCCTGGAGAAGGACTCTCTGCTTGGTAGAGTAGAGGGCCTCCACAAATGAACGGACACAGTGGCTACAACAATGGGGTCTAACATAAGAACCACTGAGGGGATGGCGCAGGAACGGAGGGGGCTTCCTTCTGAGCACACAGGGTTTCTACGAGTTGGAACCGACTCGAAGGCACCAACAGCAGCAGCAACACGAGAGGAAAGCCTGGCTACCTGCTTCTGAAAGATCGGCCTGGACATCCCCATGAAGCACAGTTCTATGCTGCAATTGATCTGAGTGTTGTGATGAATGAAAAGACTGTGCCAAGTATAGTTCAGTTTTCTTCTGTTTTATCAGACATTGGGAAACTATAGGCTGTAGGTCAAGTCCAAATGGTTTCCACATTTGTTAAACCAAAACAAAAAAAACCAAGGGTACGTAATGGAGAATAGATGGCTTGCTAACCTTGGAAAACAAAATGATCTGACATTCAGAACCAAGTATGGAATCCTCTGAGCTAAATCAGTTGAATGGAAATATTCCTTAAGCGCAAATGGAAATGGGAAAATCATGCAATATGTGATCATGATTAAACCGAAACTAAACCAATGAGTTACAACACCAAATATTTAATCGAATTGTTTCCATCTTATTTTAAAGTTACTGCATATCCTTGTGAATAAGCCGAGTTTTTCAGCACAAATTTTAATGTAGTTTTTGTGATAAAATTAGGTGACTTGACTGATCTTCAGGTCGGTTTACATTCAAGTATATATGATATATATTTAAACATCATACAAATAAAATAGAATTTCAGCAAGGATCCCTGTTTGACAGTGACAATCTTATTTGCTAGTATTACCTGTAGGTTTTTCTTATATTTACACAATACTATATACAAAGATATGTATCACATAACACAAAAGTGAAAGAAAACAAAACAAAACAGTGGTTTTGTTGGCTTAAAAGAGAAAAAGCATATACTTACTTATGAGCTCTGAATGTATAGATAGGTTCTACATCAAGAGATGTACTCCTAAATCAGAAAGAAAAGGGAACTTTTACCACTCTAAGTTTCAAGACTGCATACATGCCACAAATTATCTTTAAAAATATACACATTCCTGCCAAAATATATCATACATTATGATTACATGCCATTCTAAATTACAGGATGCCTAGAAAGGGTTACCTAATACCAAGCATGTATGATTATGGCTTCAAAGACACAAGATCCTGGTTTAGTAATAATACCTCGTTACAGCGCTTTTAACTTTGCCCTGATCCGTCTCCTTCAGGGACACAACATGGGCTTAGAAGAGAGAAAATTCTGAATTCAATTTCCAGTTCTGTTATTAAGTGGCTAACTTTATGCAAATTATTTTATCTTTCATAACTTCAAATTCTTTCATGTTTAAAACAAAGCATAAAAATGAGGTTGACACCAAACACCTCACAAGGACTAAATGAAATTCTATCAGTAAAATAGCCTGGGACAGATACATATACTCACTTGCGTCATATCAACAATTTTCAAATCTGACATTTCGCATTTATGCCAATAATGGGAAAAAACTACTCTAGTTGTACAGGAACTATGTACAACTTGTAATATTTAATGATGACGTGAAAGGTGAGAGGAACACTACCTGTCCTGTGATTCTTAGTGGTTTGGCAGTTATGTCATGATATAACCTGGGCAGTACAATTTGACAACCACTTGAATACTTGAATACAAGTTTGTCGTACAGGGTTGGGGCCAATGTGTGTGTGTTACCATGGTTTAGCAGTGAGCAAATCACAGAAAAGCTGGATTATATGAATAAGAATGTGATAAAAGAATTGGAGGAAGACTCATTACCAATCTGCAATCTTCAGATGGCATAACTGTACTTGCTCGAGGTGAGGAGGCCTTGAATCCCTTGCTAACAAAGATCTTTACATCTTTCAGTGCATAGTACAACTCAATGTAAAGAAACTAAAATTCTCACAACTGAACCAATAGGGGACATTATGATAACGGAGAACAGATTGAAGCTGTCGAGACTTTTGTCCTGCGTGGATTCACAGTCAATGCTCCTAGAAGCAGCAGTCAAAGAGCAGAGGCCGCATTGCACTGAGTGACTCTGCTGTACAAGGCCTCTTCAGAGCGCTGAAAGGCAGAGGTGTTACTTTGAGGACTACGGCACACCTGACCCACACCACCGTATTTTCAACAGACTCACATGCATGGGAAAGGTGGACACTGACTAAGGAAGACAGAAGAAAAATCACTGTATTTGATCTACGACACTACAAAAGTACACTGAAGGTACACGGACTGCCAAAAGAACAAGCACGTCTCTCTCGGAAGAAGTGAGACCAGAAGTTACCTAAGGCACTTCTAGACATGTATTAGGAGGGAACTGTCCTTGGAAAAGGATATCAGGCTTGGTAAAGTAGAGGAAGAGCGAAAAAGAGGAAGGTCTTCGAAAAAGAGGAAGATGTCTTGACATGATAAGTGGAGAAAAAGTTGAAGTTGTCAAGGATTTTGTCTTCCTTGGGTCCACAATCAATGCTCATGGAAGCAGCAGGCAGGAGATGGAAAGACACACTGTGTTAGATAAATCTGCTACACAGGACCTCTTTACAGAGTAATGAACAAGCTGCTACTCTGAAAACTCAGGAGTGCCTGACCCAAACCATGGTATTTTGTATATTCAATTGTCTCATATGTATGTGAAAATGGAATGCTAACTAAGGAAGATAAAAGAAGAATCAACGAACAGGAGTTGTGATGATTGGGAAGAATAATTGATACTTCAATTTATGTACTGTTAAAAGGGCAAACTGATCTGTCTTGAAAGAAGTATGGCCACAGCGCCCTTTAGAAACAAGAGTGGCTTAAAAAAAAAAAAGAAAGAAAGAAACAAGGATGGTAAGACTTTGTCACCTGATATACTTTGGACATATTGCCAGAAAAGACCAGTCCCTGGAGCAGGGCATCATCCTCAGCCCAGGGAGGAGCCATGGGCAAAGGGAAGGCCTGGACATGATGGCTGCAGGTGAAGGACACGTTCCGAGGATGGCCCAAACCAGGCAGTGTTCAGTTCTGTTGTGTCCAGGGTTGCGATAGGTTAGAACTGATTCGGAGGCACCTACCAACAACTACTAACCACCACGAGGAAGACCGCCGTGACAGTCTGCTTCTGACCCCAGGGGGCACTTCTCTGTCCTCTAGGGTCACCGTGAGCTAGAACTGACTCCCCAGCAGTTGAGTTTAGTTTGGTGAATTTTATTCTGGATGGCACCAAATTGTTAAAGTGCTCAGATGCTAACCTAAAGGTTGGAGGTGTGAGTCTATTTTTCGGTATTTTATAAGATGTACTTTTCGTACCATGGGATGCACTTTTTCCCCCACCAAAAGTGGGGAGAAAATAAGGGTGTGTCTTATGGTCCAAAGGTGTGGTACCCCAGAATATTCTAGTATATTGGTACTATTTGGTTCAAAATTTTTTTTTTTCTTGCTTTCCTGCTCTAAAACCTGGATGTGTCTTATAGTCAGGTGCGTCTTACGGTCCAAAAAATCTGAGAAAAGGCATGTCAATCTAATTCCAATATATCAGCCAAAGAAAACTTGAAGGAGCACAGTTCTATCGACATACATGAGGTCACCATGAGTCAATACTGACTAGTCAGAAATTGATTTGACGGGTCTATGGGTGGTGTAAACAGTATGCTCAGTTATTAATCAAAAGGTTGGCAATCTAAGTCCACCCAGAAGTACCTCTGAAGAAAGGCCTGGCAATCTACTTCTTTAAAAAAAAAAATCAGTTAATGAAAACCCTACCGCGAACAGTTCTACATGATGTTGCACTGAATTGCATTTGTCTCAATGGCAATGATACTGGTTTAAATAAGCATTAAAGATCTTTAGACTAAGGGGCTGAGCCCCAGTGGCGTACGTGGTTGAGTGCGGGACTGCAGCCCGCAGGCTTGGCTATTCAAATCCAGCAGTGGCTCTCAGGAGCAGCACTGGGTAGTACCCACGACCACCAGACCAGTGATGTCCCTCCCCCCCAAAATAAAAAGATCTTTAGAATAGGCAGGGAAGCACCCCACCACAACCCGAGCCCAACTAGGGCAGTTACCTAACACAGTGTGTAAAGACTCGGGAAACCTAAGTGGCCCCAGAAGTTTGTGACCGGCCACTAACCTTGGTGGTGAAGTGGTTACTTACTGGGCTGCTAATCTTAAGGTCAGCAATTTGAAACCAAGAGCCCCCTTCCTTGAGAGACAGAGGAAGCCTTCTCCTCCCGTAAATAGTTACAGGGTCAGAAAGGTACAGGAGTTGTCCTGTCCTACCCTCTAGGGTGGCCGTGAGCCAGGGCTGACTCGATGGCAATGCGCTTGTCTTTTTGAGCTAACCTCCAGATGGCTTGTTCAAGCATACTCAGAGACTCCATGGAATCAAGTCCTGGAGAACGGTTACATAAAGATTGCATCCGAGAAAACCCTATGGGGTGAGTCTCAAACACATTTGGTTATCATGACCCAGGAACATATTTAAAACATAACTTAAAAAACAAAAAATGAACAACAACAAAAAAACACACCTCCCTACCATCAAGGTGATTCGGACTCAAAGTGGCCCTATGAGTGGAAGTGCTCATGTGAGTTTATAAGACCGTAACTCTTTCCGGGAATAGAAAGCCCCATCTTTCTCTCAAGAAGCAGGAGGTGAATTTGAACTGCCAACCTGGGGGCTAGCAGCACAACTAGCAACCAGTATACCACAGGTCCAAATTTAACAAAAGCAATCAATAAATGAACTACAAGCAGTATTCATAAGCCCCAGGAAAGCTGTCATGCTATAGTTTCCTCCATAAGCATCAGTTTCTATCTAAACATTAGATTATGAGTATGAAGGGAAAAAATTCTGCATTATGTTACACACAAGAACAGATATACAAACAGTAAGCACTGCTCTTTAAGTGGGAGGATTCATACAGTATACTTAGAGATACACACACAGTAAGCACCAGGATGGGAGTAGAAAGTCGAAAGTTTTATCATTTGGTAGACAATAAACATCAATTATTTCTAGACATGGGAAAGAAGGATGTGACCAAGGTAAATGAAGACACTGAGAAGCATGCAAAGATAAAGGACAATCACAGTAAATTTCAGAACACATTTTTGCAACAACAGTAAAAACGAACAATGCATGTATGTACTTATAGACATGTATGTTTTGGTGTGCTGCTTCTGTATTAATATAGGTAATATAACAAGTAAGATACAGTTTCAGAGACCATATCCAAATATCCAAACACTTTGTGGGATTGACTCACTGGGTTAAAGAGTTTGGGATCATAGGCTAGTGGGAGAACTCAGTAAACTGGCCTAACACAGCTCATAAAGACAAAATGTACCTCCCACTTTGGTGAATAGTGTCTAGTCTTTCAAGCTTACAAACTGCTGGCCATCTAATTGGTCTTTCTGCCTGAGGCAAGGAAAACATGAAGGCATCTAAAGACCAGAGAAACTAGTCTACCGGATGAACAGCCCACACAAACCATTGTCAACTCTTACCTGAAACCAGAACAAGTAGAAGGTACCTGGCTACCACTATCAACTATGCTGACCAGAGACTAAATAGAAGGTGCCAGATAGCACAGGAGAAAAAAGTACAGCAAAATTCAAATTCCTGAAAAAGATCAGGCTGATAAGAGATACCCTTTTAACTGGGAACTGAGTAAGTCGTAGTCACATTTCAGTCAAATGACTGGCTGGCTCATAAAATGGAAATGTCACAGGTAAGGAATGTGGTGCCTTCAACAATCAAGGACATGAAGCAAATGGTCAGCATTTTCCCAGGAGCAAAGATGGGAGATCGAGGATAAACAGGGGGCTAGATAAATGAAAAAAGAACAAAACAGAAGGGAAAGCATGAGAACGCTGTCACTCTACAAAAACTGTAACCAATGTCAGGAAGTAATGCGTGTCAACTGTTAAGTGTGAAACTAATTTCCTATGTCAATTTTCACCTAAAATATTTTGAAAAACAGAAAAATTATGTGATAGTGAAGATACAGATAATTAGGAGGAACAATATTTGAGAAATCACAATCCATACATAAGTCCATTTGTATGAAGCATATCAGTACATCCGTTGCCCTCATCATTCTCATAACATTTGCTTTCTACCTAAGACCTTGGCATCGGCTCATTTTTCTCCTCCCTCCTCGCACCCCCCCCTTCACAACCCTTAATAATTTATAAATTATTATTACTTTGTCATATCTTACTGTCCAATGTCTCCCTTCACCCACTTCCCCGTTGTCCGTACCCAAGGGAGGAGGTCATATGTAGATCCTTATAATTGGTTAGTAAAATATTTTTCTGGTGAGGAAAAATGTTAACTAAAAGCCCTAATAAAAATAAACAATATCATGGCTCTGCTGAGCATATACCCAGAAGAGGTAAAAAATAAACCACAACCAGTGTATGCACTCCAATGTTTGTTGTGGGACAATTCACAGCCTCAAAGAGTTGGAAACAACCTAAGTTTTCATCGGTAGACAAGTGGATCAGTAAACTCTGGCACATACACAAAATGGAATTTTATGCCTCACTAAAAAGCACTGACGAGCATATGAAACATGTCTTCAGGGGACAAGCTGGAGGAAATTACGGTAAGTGAAGTCAGCCAATCACAAAAAAA